>MJUU01009122.1:91794-151589 GCA_002080025.1 Modiolus philippinarum
CAAACTTCGTTTGGGAGACTTAATAATAAAAAGAAACACAGCAAAAACAATAAGTCTCCCCAAACTTCGTTTGGGAGTCTTAATAACTAGATTTGCAATTGCAAACAATAGCCGATGTCACCCCAGATCCCCAATTCGATGATTCCACATTGTTCGCAGCCTCAAAATCTACCTAGAAATCAATTTTCGTTGATTTCCGACAATGTTGAATTTTTGACGCATTTCAGCGGCCATCTTGGAAATGGCGGCCATTTTGAAAAAAATTTTCATGGAGAGCATAACTTCTTAAGGTGATCTAACTTCTCGCCAAGTTTCATTTGATTACATCAAGCCGTCTCAAAATGACGGCGCGGACAAAATTATTGGAATAATAATAATAATAATAATAATAATAATCAGAAGAAACGTAGAATATTAACATGTCACCCCGACTAGGTCTGGGGTGACATAATAAGAAACGCAACAAAAACAATAAGTCTCCCAAACTTCGTTTGGGAGACTTAAAAAAATAGAAGAAATGGGCAGGGGCAGGAAATTAAGCATTTTCTCTTTTGCCATTCTCCACGTTTCTTATTACTAACTCTCTTCTTTTCTTTTTGTAATTTAAAATATTTCATTGTAGAATCACAGAACGTATATTGCTAACGTATATTGCTTTTATTTATATAGAATAAATTATGTATCAAAATATATCTTTCAAAGCCATATATTTACAGTTACATTTTTTGTATTCTATAAATAAATTAAAACAGAAATAACTTATACATTTATTTCACAACAGAAGTGTAATTTGTCAATTACCTAGGTGAAAAGGTGGCATCGTTTGACATTATTGACTTGCAAATTAATGAAATGTGGGAGATTTGTGGGAGATTTTTTTCCATAGTACGCACAACACATACAAAATGTATGTCCCAATAATAAGTGAAACAAAGTGTACTCTGTTAAATCAAAGTAAATATTTTGAAGGTAAGTAATGGTTGTTTTTTTTTCAAAAAGTAATAAAATGTGTCAACCTTTGAAATATAGTTCCTGAAGAATCATGGAGATAAAATTTCGCCAAATATTTTCAAAACCTTATAAATAGTGGTCAGAACTTAAATACACAGGCCACAGTCCTAGTGTTAGTGTGATGGAATTTCTTCTCCGCAGTCGTCATCTTTTTGACTGCAGACTGCAACATTCTGATAAAACAAACACTTGAATACTCTGAGTATCAAATGACAATATGTTGACCCGGGGGTCACCCTAGTATATCGGCGTTTTGCATTTGCGCCGATTGGTTCTTTCATTTGTGCCGATTATTTCTTTCATTTGCACCGATTTCTTACTTGTTCATTTCGAGCCAAATAAGGTATTTTTTTATTTGTTCACACTATACTTATGAAATTTAAAAAAAATTGCTTACGCAAAAAGCTTACACGGACTCAAAGGGTGATAAAAACGGAATAAAAAATATAAATACAAGTGTTTAACTTAGTACAGTCATATTTACCAACAGAATCTGTAGAGGCTCTGTCTTTACATTACGTATCAGTACTACATTGGTATAAGTAAGGTACAGTACCATACTTAACAGTTTAGAGCCAGATTATACCAATATTTTCAAGGTATTGTAGAATTATTTGATATTAGTCTTTCGTAGTTATTTATTTTTTTAATCTTGATTTTTTTTCAGCTCCAAGTTTTATCTTGTAATCTTCAATTTTTGCCATTTCAAAAAATTGTAAAAAGTAACAAAATAACGAAAAGGATGTATATATTAAATGAGGCATTTTCGATATTTAGCACCGCTTATTTCCAGGTTTAACAAATATATTTTCTTTTAATGCATTGTACATGTACTTTACTTGTGTCATGTAAAAAAAAAATCACCGAAGATGAAAAATAAAATCGGTGCAAATGAAAAAATGAAATCGGCGCAAATGAAAAATTAGAAATTTATAAAATCGGCGCAAATGTCATACACCCAAGTATATGATAACTATCTGGGCTGTTCCTTGAATCTTTTTCTGGAAGACTTACTGGTCATATAAATTAATAAAAATTAATGTCTTATCATTCGTATGATGTATGTCACTTTCTTCTCAGACGTGTTGTGGACGCACCTTATATTTAAAAAATGCAAATAATGCACATATATTAAATATTGAAAATGGTAAGTTGATTAATTAGTTAGAGGTAAATATCAAGTTTGTAATAACTATATCAGGGCAACAAAGAGTTAAAAAGACAAAAAAAAAAAAATAAATAAATAAATCGATAAAAAGGGAGAGATATTGGTAGTGGCAGGAAATTTAGAATTCTCTCTTTGTTTGTGTTTGTTTGTTTTTTGCCATTCTCCACATTTTTTAATGCTAACCCTTGTTTTTCTTGTTGTAATTAGAAATATTTAAAAAAAATGGTAGAATCACAGAACGTAAATTGCTATTATTTATGTAGAATAAATCACCAAGCGGTATTTTTCATATTTCAATATATATTGTTCAAAGCCATAAATGTTCAATTTTTGTATTCTATAAATAAATTAAAGCACAAATAACTTATACAGTGTGATTTGTCAATTACCTAGGTGAAAAGGTGGCATCGTTTGACTTGGAACCTTACAATATCTAAATTTTTGTAAATTTTGTTAAAAACTAAGGAGTATCTCCATCATGCAAAGCTCTGTCCTTAGCTGATTTTGGCTTTACATTTAGATCATATTGGTTATTTGTTCTCTATCAGTTTTTAAACATCTTTGAGTTTTTGGTCTTCCAAACGTTTAGATTTTATCTGCACTGAAGAGACATGAGTTGTCGAAATGCGCATATGCAGAATTTAAATTTCACAGTAACTTCGGTATTTAGCCATTTGACATTATTGACTTGCAAATTAATGAAACGTGGAAGATTTTTTCCATAGTACGCACAAGACATACATGCTGCTGATGAGGAATTAATTTCCGAAATGGCCAAACAGCTATTTAAAATTATCGCAATTGGAGTTACATATGTGTTATGGTCTCATGTTCATTTACTCCATATCCTTCCGTAAAATATTTAATACAGGAGTTTGTCTTTTAATGCAGTGTGGAGTTGGTAAAACCATTCCCCAGGTTAGAGATGTATCCTTTTTATTTTTCTTAGTTATGGTGTACACGAGATTGTATATCATGTGTACACTTTGATCTATAATTATTGTAAATTCTAAAACCTAAGGTTTAACTCCCGCCATCGTAGTTTTGTCCTTATCAATATTTGATATTACCGATTATTCTAATTTCGTTTGGTTTTATGTATTTTAAACATTTTCTGAAATTATGGATATCCTATGTTTGGGTTCTAGTGCTGCTTATGAAGAATTAATTTCCGAAATGTCCATACAGCTCTTTAAAATTATTGCAGTTTGAAATAACATATGTGTTATGGTCTCATGTTCATTTACTCCATATCCTTTCGTAAAATATACAAAATGTATGTCCCAATAGTAAGTTAAACAAAGTGTACTATGTTAAATCAAAGTAAATATTTTGAAAGTAAGTAATGTTTGGTATTTTCAAAAAGTTATCAAATGTGTCAACCACACAAATATAGTTTCTGAAGAATCATTAAGATAAAATTTGGCCAAATTTTTCCCAAAACTGATATATATAGTGGTCAGAATTAAGGTCCTAGTGTCAGTGTGTTGGAATTCCTCCTCTGAACTAGCCATCTTTTTCAACTACAGTATATGTGTCTAGGTAAAATACACATTGCAAAGTGTCAGACGCGGATGTACATGTAATAAATATGCTTTGGTGTAGTTTTCTGGTTCCTAAATCGAACATTTAAGTTTGCAGTAGTTATTTCATGACGTGTTTATTCCCACAGCACTATTTAAAGCGAATTTCAGTTACTAGCGAAATGTTCGTATAATGCCTGGGTAATAAAATTCATAAATGCGTTTCAAATTTTAATTGTAATTCTTCAACTTTTGGAAAGGTGGCACGTAATAACCGTGGACTTCTGTTAACGAGTTGTAGAGAAAACGTTTGACATAGATGATATGTAGAATTCTTTCTTGGTCTGTTTTAACCACACCGCGGTCCATGAATGCTTCATGATATTATGGTGGACCAGTAAGGTAAAGTGGAGCCAATTTTTACTGGCAACTTTGTTCCATTATCTATATGTCGATTTGTGTATTGTTAAGAACATTCTGATATAACAAATACTTGAATACTATGAGGACCAAATGGCACTATGTAGACACAGGGGTCACCCTAGAATATGATAACTATCTCATCTGTTCTTTGGTCAGCATATCTTTTTTCTGGAAGACTTACTGGTCATATACCTCAGAGTTACATTATTTCTAGGATAAGCGATGAATGGTAGCTGTCTGAGTACTGGGATTCAATCAAGTTTTCTGGGATTGTATTATGTTAAATCATTGATATCTCCGTGACAGTTGCATAATCCACGTAATAAAATAACTCAAAATGAAATTGATAATATTAAGTTAAGGGGGTTCGCTACTCTACATGAAAATAAATAGGATTTCAAATAAATGCTATTTTTGTTAGAAAATTAAAAAAGAAATAATTTAAGTGAAAAAAATTGGCAGGTTGATGATCTTGTTTTATAGTTATAAGTGATGGAAAATTTGGCGGGAAACTGAAATCCTCGGATTTTTCATAGGATTAATATTAGCAAGGTTTGACCACAAATAAATGTGACAGAATAAATAAAATTTAATGAAATTTTTACAGAATGCTCATAAAAATGTATAACATGAAATTATGGGAAAAATTAAGGGGGTCCATGGGCAAAAAAATATAATACTTTTAAATGGATAAAACCAGAGAATTCCGAAAATCTGGCAGAAATCCCAAAATATGAGGAGCGAACCTCCTTAAGTATTAAAAAATCTGTTCAAACGGAAAGCCAGAGAGACAGCTTCAGGCTACACCTGTATTTAAGATAGCTGCTCCTTAGTTCTAAAATTAATGTCTTATCATTCGTATGATGTATGTCACTTTCTTCTCAGACGTAGTGTGGACGCACATTATAATAAAAAAAATTGCAAATGATGATAACAAAATACTTAAATTAATAAATAAAAAAGAACATGTATATAAAATTACAATGCACTAAAAGTCTTGGCATTAGACTCACTCTGACATTTCCCGTTTTCCTCTAGAAAAGTTATTTTGTTCTATTTATTATTATTAGTTAAATTCATCATTTCATATTGCCTATACATATTTAAAGAATTAAGCTGTTTAAAATGCAGTGACTCATTCTGTTGGGGTTTTATGTGCACATTGTCTAGTGGAAAATGAATTTAACTGCATCTGTGAAAACAAAGAAAATATTGATTCAGAATTGATTGCAGAGGTATAAGGTTTTCAATTTAGCAGAATTCATTTGTTCAAGTGGAAAAAATATCATTTTTATTTATAGTAATTTTACATGTGCATCTTCCATTTTGCATGTTTGTGCTTCTTCTCCATTACGGAATGCCTCAATGAGTATTAATAAAGCTTTTGTCACTGATTAATCACAAAAAATGTCGTCATTAAGAAGTCACAGTTCAATGTAATCTTCTTGGCATTCATGTTGTCGGAGAAATCTTCTATACAACATTTAATATCGGCCTATAAACATGGGGATAATAACAAAGTTACCGAACAGAATGATCAAAAGCCGAAATCAAAAAAGACAAACCAGGTGCAAAAACCATTCTAAAATTGTCAACCACAATGTTACCGACTTGGTACAGGACTTGAAATGTTTGGATAAACCGATTTTATGGCACCACACTTCCCTTCCCATAGTGGTAGTGTCCGGTACCAACTCAACAGCAATGCCATTCAAAGTCGTAGACAGTAAAAAGAAATGTTCGTCTCAGTAAGAGAGTAAAAGTAATCTTGAAACACAGTTTGGACCGAAATTTCAAATTTTTCCACAAAGGACTGATATCTTTTTTAAGAATTTTTTCAATGATCATTTGAGACGGAATTTTTGAAGCCTTGATTAATAAGGCAGTCATTGAGATAACTATCTAATAAGAAAGTCTGCATAATAAGTGCTAGCTCTCGCGTAACGCCGAATGAAACAGGAAGCCTTCAATCCATAAGCAGAATAAGTTTATGTCCATGCTAGGAAATTGATAATTTTGAAATTCAAGTTGTCACTTTTGTAGTAAATTTTAGTAATGAGATGACCACCTTCGTTAATTAGAGATGCAAGTCAAAAAGATGTAGTTTAACGGTTTCTGTTGTTTCCTTTATCACTATGTCTAGGAAATATATTTATGTGACCCATTTAGCAAATGATTCGTTATTTATGGAAAGAACCTCATCAATGTATCTATAAGTGAGATGGGATGATCTAGCATCTTTCATTTTTTTAGCCTTTACGAGTTCCTAGAGGAATTCAGTCATAAAGGAGTATAAGAACAAATCTGCGGGTAGACGAGCACAATTCGTGACCATTGGTATCCCATTTGCTGTTGATAATTAGTACTTCCAAATATAAAAAATATATTATCAATAATTTATACTGCGCACTTGTTATTCGTCGTACCATACTTTTCCTGAAAACATGTGGAATTATAACTTAATACAACATTTTTTTTGAAAGGAAGAGGTCTTTTGAATGATACTTTTGGTTCGTGAGTTTAGTTTATCATGAGGGAGCGTGGTATAAAGTGCGGAAAAATCAATTGTTTTGAGAGAATTTATTTGAGAAAATGAAGGGGTTTAAGATTTTCAATAAATCTTTCGAATTTTTAAGTATCTTCCTTTTATTTATGTCAATTCGGGCACGCATAGTTGATCTTTGTCTTTGTTTTCAATTAAAATCTTAGTTAGCTGTATATTACCCCATTACTCTGCCATATATTTTTGTCATTAAATTTGAAATCAAATAAAAGTAACGCTGTTGGATATCAGTGTGTTTTAAAGTGTTTTTTTTTTCTACAGTAAAATGGTCTTCTCGATTCGCACAAGTGACGTCAATGATTAATATTTCATGCATGACATAATAACACTTCAGTCAGAGGAACATGCATATATAAGGACAATCTGTCTTACCAGCAGACAGACATCTTGGTCGTTGCACGACTTCTCAATAAATCTTGCATGACCGACATATCAAATTTACTAAACACTTGTGGGTAGTATTGAGAACTAGTGAAAGGTGCATTAATAATTAAGACTTACTTTTGTAATCTTTTCAATTTACCTCAGACATAGACAGTTGATGAATGCATACATAATTAAACTTGAACTAGATAGTGGCTGTATTCTTCAAATCATATTGAAAACAGTCGGGTTCTGAAGTGTATCCGGATCTGTACTAATAGACTAATAATCATTGAAATATGAGTGTTGTTATCTATAAAGGCAGTTGAATGCTGTTTTAATTTAAATGTGATGATAATGTTAACACCCCTGTAATTATTAAATTTAAATAGGCCTGCCTGCTTTGAAACATTTGTAGATTATCTCCCGTACAAGTTGGCTATATATGGTCCAAGGGAAGATAAGCATTTCAATAAGCCTCTTTTCATATTGAAGTAAGAATTATCTTCCCTTTGACCAAATATGGATAACTTTGTACAGGGAGATAATCAACAAATGCAAAGGGACATTCATTTGAATAAGCATATCAATAAGCCTCTTTTGATACTGAAATTAAACATTATCTTCCCTTTGAGCAATATGGATAACTTTGTACAGGGAGATTAAAAATAAACAAATGTTTGGCATTATTGCTTCCGACAAAAACTGCTTTTATGGTGAATAAAAGGATATGGAGTGAATGCACATGAGATAAAGTCTCTACAAATACATGGTAAAAAACAAGCAAAGGAACAACGCTTTTATTGTTGTTCTTCATCTTGAAGTCACTATGAGGCCTTCAACAATGAGCTTTGCTCATACCTCATAGTAAGTTCAAGACGGCCCCTAGCACCTGTTAAAGCGGAATTCTTTGCTAATTGTCGAGCAACGCTACATCCATGTCTTCATTGGTCATGGTTGCGGGATTGTCAAAAAACATCAATTAAACTGGCAAAGTGCTCTTACAACTGATACACTGATAAAACTGCACTGCAACGTAGGACATAAAATGAAAACGCGAGTAAAACGTTGAATTTATTTTCTGTCACAATGTACAAGACATCTGCTTTTTGGTGTGATTCATTACCATAGTTTATAATACTAGTATATTATGGAGTTTATGTAAGACTTTCTTTATTTTATTTTTTTTTGTCAGTTCTAATTTCTAAAACGAAAGCTATGAATAAAAAAAAATTCCGATGTGAACATTTTCGATGTGCAAAAACAGCAAAAAGTACATGCACGTAATTCTTTAAACCAGTACCTGATGAAATAATAACGATAGTTTCTTGAACAAGAAATCCCTTTTCTGTGTACTGTTAGACCAGTCGTTTTGGCAAAAATTTGAAAAAAAATAGGATCGAGCAGAATAATTCTGTTACACATCAGTGTGCTTTTTCTCTTTTACTGTGTTTCTTTTGTCTGATCGTTGAAGAACATAAGGCAATTATTTCGTCTCCCTCGTGATATTTTTTTTTCATTTTGTATATTTTTTCTTTTCTGTCGTTTAAATTTTTTGGCCCCTTTTTAGCATTTTTATTCTGTTTATAAATTGCACAACATATAATTCCAAAATATGATTCCACTTTCGGTAACTTTTCTGAAACTTTCAATTCTGCATAGCAACCACACCTTTAGTATTTGGTTCAATTAGAATAACATTTTCATATACTGAATTAAAAATAATAAAGAATTAAAAAAAAAGAGTAAAATAAAATTTTTCACACACTACCCTTTTTTAATTCTACCTAGCAACTTTTCTTTTAGGACGATCTTCGAACAGAAGAAAAATATTCAATATCATGTTCTTCTTTCATAATTGATGATGTTGTTATACGTAATCTATTTAGAAGTATTTCAACACGGGACTTTCGAAATAGGAACTCTTGTATAATTGGAGGCAGTAACGAACGCCTCGGATACCAGTCAGATGGAATACTGGATTTCTAAACCTATTGAAATAAATATATACCACATAAAAGCAAAGTATTTATGACATTCAAGTGCATTTATAATTTTTCCTATATGACAATTCTTTAATCAAATTCTAATTGGAGAAAACAAATTAAACTGAAGCGCTACAAATCGATTAAAATCACCCTTAGCTCAACAGTGTTCATTAATTAGTGATTCTCTCTCAACGTATTAATGTATTGATTTTTTAATCTGATTATTATAGATTTGTTTCCGGAATGAACACGACTCAAAAGTCCCGTATTAAAGTTTCATATGTAAGAAAACTTGATATCATAGTCAACATAAATTATGTCCTTAGCTAGCTGTCAGTAACTACGAGCATTTGTCCGGACAGTACCCGTGTGTATTGTCTTCATGTTTTATGTACTTCATTGTAAGGATACTCGTCTTGATCAGTTGGACTTTTTTCTAGTATGATTTTTACTGTGAGTCTTTTTGTGTATCTAGTTTTTAGTTATCACCACACATCAGGGGGAAGGTTTGGATCCAAGAAAGCGAGTTTAACCCCACCGCAAATTTTGCGCCTGTCCCAAGTCAGGAATATGTTGGTCATTGGCTTGTCCTTGTCTTCTTATAAAATTTTAGTTTCTTGATATTCGCTTTATTGGAGGTGGTTTGTTTCCATTGATTTATTCACTTTACCTTTTTGGGGTCATTTAGGGCTTGCTATATGGTGTGAGGTTCCTCACTGTGTTGAAGACCGTACGGTGAGTCGTTTTAACCTGGATATGGGATGTTGTCTTCTTGACATTTACTACATTTCCTTTCTTTTTCATAATGATTGGATTTCAAAATATTTGTTTCCAAATCTAGTATTTTTTGAATCTCAGAAATAACTTTTTTTTAATAAGCATCCATACTTTTAGAAGTTCTACTATTACAAAAAACATTTTCACTCACTGCATTGGTAAATTTCCTGAAATCTTACAAAGACCAGTTATATTTTTTGTATTCCAGATAAGAATCATATCTTTTTTTTACTTAATACTGGGATTATCATTTGTTTTAACTGTCTACGGTCTTTCAACAGCAATTACTGTCGAGTTGCTACCGGACACCTTGCAATGGAAGGGGGTGTTTAGCGCCCCATAAACCGGTTTAGCCCCATTTTTCTTTTGAAATGCCTGTACCAAGTCAGTACCATTGCGGTCGACAATTCTTCGTGCGTTTTTCATCTGCTTTATCTCGTGGACTTTGGCGCTTGACAATACTGTTAAGAAATTTTGCAGTTACCCCAATTTCTTGAAATTGTTGACCATCGATCATCTGATTTCAAATCTTGTTTAGAAACAATAAAGCTAGGGTCTATAACAATTGTGTTTTGTTTCAATCGGGAATGTGTGTATGTCGTTTTCGACAGTCATTGTTCAAATTTAAATGTAATCACATTTAATTAGAAAGTTTTTAGATTAACATATTTTGGAGTATCATTTTCAAGAACAGGACGTTGTTCTCAGCAAAGAAAACACAAGCAGAAAAATCATCTTCTGCATTGTGTGCCTTTCTACAAAAAGAGACGAATGCAAATTTTGTCTATTGACTGTCCAATAAAATTATTTGACAAAGTCATCAAACGCATGTTTTTGTATGTTATGAGTAAAGGGTCTTCGTAACTACTCTATCACTTTAAAAGAGCCTCTTGAGTTAAGTTAAACATACAGTTGTTTTTATTGTTTATTGGGATATTGGAAGGTGCCCTTTACATCTTTATCTAAAATTGCAATTTGTAAGTCAATGAACAATATAAAAAAAACAAACTTCCTGCTATTTATATTGGTATGCTCTAAAAACAATGACAAAAAGTGGGTTATCAAATATATCGACATATCAGTACATGAGGATAATAACAAAATTCCCGAACAGAACTGTCAATAGCCAAATTCCAAAGGTCAAAACCATCCGAAAAAAATGTAAATCGCATTTTTCCGATTTGGTATAGTCATTTCAAAAGAAATGGTAGGTTTAGCCGGTTTTATGGCGCATGCGCCAAAACTTCCCTTCCTTTGCGGTAGTGTCTGGTAGCAACTTAACAGCAACTGCTCTTGAATGGTCGTAGACAGTGAAAAGAAATGTTCACTAATATTTCACTAGTGATACGTGGTTTTTCAAACAGTGAAAGAAAAGTAAAATGAACGAAACTTTAAAATACAAATTTTCTTTCTTCAACATTTTAGTTGACAAAATATAGTCTTGTTTTGAACATTTCGAACTACCAATCGCAGACTTCGAATCAAATTGGAATTGGGCGATGGCAAAATAATCCTCTACAAAATTGAATGTACATGCTATTCGATTCAAACGAACAGGGGATGACTTTCATAATATTTTGACAAATCAAGCACCAGTTGAGGGAAGAATAAAAGGAAATATTGAATCAGAGTTCTGACTTCAAATCTGTTTAGCTAAAATGTTTTTTTTTTGTTCGCTTTTGCAAACTTCATACTCCTTTTTATCGAAAATTAAAATGATCAACGTTTCCTAGTCATGAAGAATAGCTGAGTGAAGAAAGGCTAATCAATCAATCTATAGATTTTAGTTTCGTTTACTAGGTCTACATCTCGTCTCTTTCAAAAAACTATGATTCTTGTTTTCTTTCTTGCTTGAAATCTTAAAATTGTATATACACGTATTTAGATATAAAGCATACATGTATTTTACTAGCTATTTATCTTGTCCTACTAATCAAATGTCTATAATTATTATAGAAAGCGGTTTACAATTAGTTTGAAGTACACTTGAAAATAAGAGATCACAATGAAAGGAATTAAATTCAATGTAGGTATTCAGTTAAATACTGTCCACAATTATAATTACGTGTATCTAAAAAAGGCTAAAGAATAAAAATAAAAACCTCGATAATTTCTTCCTTTGTGTTAAATCTGTGAGAGGTAGATACATTAAAATAATTGTGGTATTAAGGAACGTTTATAATCAGTCTGTACTAACTGCCGTTCATTTGACATCTTGTAGGAAGGTTGAATGTTACACTAGAAAAGTAGTTAAGTTGTATCCAAAATTTTAAAACCTCAGTTTGAAAATGAAATAAGGATTGTTGATTCTAAGCACATTGTTTAGAACCAACCACAGTATTTGTCTGAAACAAATATTTCTGCAGACAAGTGTACTCACTTTTCCTGACATTGTTTCTTGTTAAAGAACTCCGTGCCTTGTGTCTAGTTTCACCTTTAATGGTTTTTTGCGGGGATGTTCCACAATCCTAAAGTTATAATTTATAAATTTGTTGTTGTGTGCTAATTAAAAAGTTTAAGTGAGCTAACAATCATTTAAGGATAAGCGCACTAAATTCTAGTTCAAGTCAAATAAAAAATCCCAAACTCAAGTTGTCAAACCGTTACAGTTTTTTTTCGACCCAACTCTATGTCTATGGCATTTTTGAAGGATCGTAGAAAACATGTATTGAAGAAGTCTTCGTATAGGATAATGCTAAATATTAAAAATCGAGTCGAGGTAAATATACTCCGTATGCCATGCAACTTAATTACTACCCAGGAATGAAAAAAGCACAATAGGGAAATTGAAGTAATCTCTGTTGTCATAAATTTAGTGATTTTTATTGTCGTTATTTATTAATTTCGAAAAAACGAATCTAAAAAATATCTAGATGACCTATCAGTTATTTTCCGCATCTTGTAGAATGTTTTGGTTAAATCGGCTTCATTAAAATGCAGACTTAGAAGTAGATGTACACAATTAGTACTCATTGGAATGCCGATTGTCTCCTGCAATATAAGCAAACCAAACTATACAGATCAATTATCAATCAAAGTAAATCCTGCCAATGCTTTCATTCTAATGTTTGGAATTTGTCTTTAGATTTGCTTGTACAGGCAACTACTCTTTTTATGACAATCTCTCTTTATTATTAAGTTGGGGCTTTGGATTTTTTTTATCTATGATGAAAATTGATTTAGCTTACTTAAAACATGACATGTGATCTATACCTTAAGGTTTTTGGAGCATTGGCATTATGAGCTGAATATGATGTGTAAATTTGATTTCAATGGCAACTTCGGTTATGTCGATTCTAAACAAAACATACAACGGTTCTCTTTACCTTGTATAACCATATATTATTATTAATATTTCGTGATGCTAGGTAATTTATTAAATGTTTCGATTTGATTTCGATTTTCTGTTCTGTTCGTTTATTTTTCTTTCTTTTCTAAGTCTCCTCGTAATATTTGAACAGGCGTAAATGAACGTGTGTCTAGTTTGTTCCCAGTATTCACGTGGATGCTAACACATCTCGTTATTGTGTTTGAGATTTTCTCGATACAGCAAGATACTCTCATGACGCTATATAACACGGAGAGTGCATATACACGCAAGGGTCCAAGCCATTCTTCACAGTGAAATTTACCTGTGCATTTTGTGTAAAAACGGCCTCCATTTCTGGATTGATTACCATACAAGCTCAACTATTTCAGT
This sequence comes from Modiolus philippinarum, assembly GCA_002080025.1. Classification (NCBI taxonomy): domain Eukaryota; kingdom Metazoa; phylum Mollusca; class Bivalvia; order Mytilida; family Modiolidae; genus Modiolus; species Modiolus philippinarum. Next base: position 105,311 of record MJUU01009122.1, read on the forward strand.
CTATTTAGAAATGGTAATGATAAAAAAAAATCAGTGAAAACAAAATTATTTAAAACTCATTCGTAGAAACAGTCTTTTATTCTCGTCCTACTGATATAAATATTNGTGTTGTATATGTAACGTTCGTGTGTTTTGTGGGCATGTGGTGTCTTTGGTCTTCCGTCTTTTGGTGTTCTTGCTTTTGCCTTGTCTCTGGACTTTGATTTGTGTAATCTTGTGCTTTGTTCCTTCGGTATTCTACTGCCGTTGTTTTGATGACGATGAAAGACTACAGACAGTTTGGCACAATATACGTTTTGCTATGTAATTGAGAAAAAAAAACATTCGATACGTAATACTTACTTGAGATATCATTCGTAAACAGCTTTATGGACATAGTTAACGTTTTTGTTTTGGGAAGCCAATCTCTTTATTCGACGTGTTTTGGTAGCGCATCTACAATACAGCGAAAAAAACTTTGAAATCAGCTTATCGGTGATTTGTATTTGACAACTAGATATTCCTCTTACATTACTATTTTACTGCTAATAGTTACTAAAAAATAAAATTTTGAAATTTGAAAATAAAATTAACATATGTTCATAATAAATATTAGTAGTTCATGTTTCCTAAAATAGGTGTTTGTACCTTTTGACAAGGCTTCCAACAACTGCTATCGTCTGAAATAAATACTATATCAATGTCCAACAAAACAAACAGGACAAGGTTAAAAATTTCAGACGTCCCAATCGGGCTGAAAAAACGTTAATCAAGCAACATTATAAGGATTCAGAAAGGCTGAAAGTTCCACCTGAAGATAACACCTTGATAATCATGACTGGGTTCCTAAACTTCATAAAAATCCCTTCAATCCTCAAACAACGCCCAGTATATTTGATTATCCTCTTGTTGCAAGAACATTTTGTGTTTGAATGAAAGAAACGCTATTAAGTACATCCGGGAATCTTACTTATACCCCAACTACATTATCAAGAGAAGAGATACTTCTGTGTTAGCATACTTTGGTATCAAAGTGGATGAAGATAACAGATATCTCCCTTATATTGACTGGGTTCCTAAGCTTCACAAGAATCCCTACAAACAGAGATTCACTGAAAGATCTGCCAGTTGACCCACTAAGCCCCAATCCAAACTCCTTACCACTTTATTGACTGCAGTTAAAGATCCTCTAAAAAGCTACTGCGAAAAATCCTATTCGCGCGGTGTGATTCTGATGGGAATTCTTCAAAATCCCAAAGATCTCCTTGAAAAGTTCTCCTCAAACAGTCTCACATATTTTAATAGCATTCAAACGTTTGATTTTTCTACCCTTTATACAACCCTTCCAAATAATAACCTTAAAACAGTAACTTTCGATCTGATACATCAATGCTTCTGTACCAAAAACGAAGAACGCGGGTATTCCTATTTGGTAATAGGAAAAGATAAAACATGTTTACGTAAGAACCACTCCGAGTCAAACAAGAAATACAGTGAAAAAACACTTGATGAAGATGATTGAATTTTTGATCGACAACATTTTGTTGAATGTGGAGGCCGCGTTTTCCAACAGACAGTAGGGATTCATATTGGATCAAATTGCGCGCCACTTTTACCTGACCTTTTCCGTCGTTCGTATAGTTCAAAGTTTTTACAAGGGCTACAAACAATTCAAAGACCTGTTTCATCCATCGACAGTTATGATTTTTCTACACTTTACACAACCCTTCCAAATAATTTGATTAAATCAGAATTGAAACAACTTATTGAATGGTCTTTTAAAATTTTCTGGTCTGCAGTTCATTTGTACAAACAAAAAGCAAGGATTCTATAATTTCACCTAGAATAATCATTTTTCCTGGGCATATGATGATATGATTAATACACTCAATCTTTTTCTGGACAACATTTTTGTTCGTCTTGGCAACACCATTTATCAACAGGTAATAGGTATTCCCATGGGTACAAATTGTGCACCTCTCCTTGCAGATCTTTTTTCTTTTTTGTTGCGAACGAGACTTCATGAAAACACTTCAAAACGGAACCATACAAAACAGTGGTGATAAACTTATTTCTATTTTCAATGATAACAGCAGGTATATTGACGATATCCTTATAATTGACAATCCCCAGTTTTTAGATTATGTAGACACCATTTACCCACAAGAACTGCAATTAAATAACAATGATTCCAAATACTGTCCTTTTCTGGATCTAACTATCATTATTGACTCTGGTAAAATAAACACTAAAATATATGATAAAAGGGATGATTTTGATTTCTCTATTACTAAATTTCCCTTTTCTTGACGGCGACATTTTTACCTTCCATATGTATTGGAAATCATCAAAGTAAAAGTGGTTGCAGAAGCGAACGATATTGTTACACAACCATGCAAAATCCGATGCCGAAATATGCAAATATTAAAGTTAGCAGAAGAGTATCTCCATTATCTAAAGGAGGTGGAACAGACTTTTGGGTCGTTTTAACCTGGATATGGGATGTTGTCTCCTTGACATTTACCCCATTTCCTTTCTTTTTCATATTTACCTGAAAATTTTACAAATATACTGGCCTTTCACTGATACTGCCGATGTCTACTGTATTAATGATGATTCCTGGGAAAACCCTTCGGGAAGTTTTGAGTTTTTCTTTCGTAGTGCGACAGTGTCCTGTTATCCCTTCTATTACATTCTTCTTTACTTTGTAAAAAAAATCATATAACATAATGCTGATGTATGAAACTAAAATCAAAGTTACTATAACGTATTTGCTCGTAAAATATTCTATGTTCGCAGGATCAAAGTTTGAATCTTTAAGTTAAGGCAGCATTCCCTTCCTTGTTTTCTTATTCCCGTCTTGATTAGGTCGAAATATTGCCCTTTTGAGGTAAAACATCAATCAGTTATTAATAAATCAAAATACCGTATAAGTGGTTATTTTCGCGAGGGCTCAATTTCCGCTTTATTCAGCCATTCTGAAGTGGCGAAAATTGCATACCGCAAAATTTATATGAGACTTTATGCAGTACATGATATGCAGTCGCGAAAATTTGTGTACCCCGCAAAATAAAAATCAGTAATTTTGAAAGAAATCGCAAAATTTGCGTTCCGCGAAAATAACTACTTATACGGTATACATGTAGTAGCATAGAAAACATTCTAATAGTAAAATAAGGTGCTTTATAGAACATGTACAGGCGTACCTTCAGGAAAAGATTGACGTCCATGCGCATGCTTAAACGTTTTTTAAAGATAGCTTTTTAGCATTCAAGCACCTTAGACAAAATACATTTGTAATAGTATACTATACCCAATTAGATTTTTTCCAATGCATTAATTCTGAAAGCATTAAAATTTATGTTAAACTCCCATTAAGATATTACAATAGAAGGATTTATAAAAGTCCATGTTAATCTCATAAGGGTAGTTAATATCCATCGGATTCTTTTTTACTAAGCGCCTAATCTTAAATAAATATTTACATACAGTAAAGTTAGTAAAAAATAAATCCCCGGATACACATCAAATTCTTAACAAATGAGCATCCATTATTACAAAATACCTCGTGGAATTTGCACAAAATTAAATAAATAGGAGAAGTGGAGCAAAATGTTGCTGTAATTTTATTTACTTGCTCATAAACCGTCAGATATACATAATGTAAAAATTATGGAATATAGTAGTGAAGATAAGAATATTGTTTCGTCTCGGAACTTAGACAAATTATTTATGATTTATGACAAATAAAATCACGGTGAATGCAATCGTATAAAGGGAATCCCTACGCTTGCTGTTAAGACTACATAATATAGTGGTATGTCCCATAAGATATCGTACTAGCACATATTGATATAAGCAGTGAACCATGCGGACCTAATCAGTATTTTAGATCCATTACTTTATTTTCATAGTGATATTTCTATGTCAATTTTCAATTAAGTGTTCAGAGGATATATCATGCTATTTCTGTATTTTCTAGTTTGAAAGTTTGGAAATGACGGGACGAAATGTTGTTAAAACTGAAGATAAATAATGGAAACTTACTTACACATACTTCAGTTTTTAACTTAATAATTTGTTGGATTTTACTTGGTTTTTCAACAGTTTGGGGTAAGTACATATTTTTTTATGTAGGCTATATTTTAGCTTTGATTAGGAATTGGTATTCCATTCATTAAAATAAAATGTATATATGCATTTGAAGTTTGATGTGGTTTAGTGCCATTTTTGGGCTTAGTTGATTTTTTTATGCAAAAAGATATTTATCCGCCGTCTTGATGTTGTATATTATTACACAAGCACGATTATGTTGCAACATATCTGCAGTAATGTATTGAAGAGGACAATGATTTACTTTTTTGAAACCATTTTTTTTAATTTTTTAGCCTACAAATGAATTTACATGTATATATCTTAGCATGATGTTTTTAGAGAAGAAAAGTAAAAAAATATAGAAATAAGTTTTGTCAATAAAATTTTGCAAAACTATTGTTCCAGTTGCTACATTTATGTACACTTTAAAAAGATATTTTTAAATATGTTGAATACAATTTTACGTTTAAGTTATTCGGTGTTACTTTGACGTCTCCAGAAAGCGCGCAGGGCTGATAATGCATTCTGGATTTGTAAGTTCAAAATAAAGGCAAGTCCAGAACAGTAGATTAATCCATGGCGGTGCAAAAATCTAAAATATTGGATTTTGCCATTTTGAAGCAATAGATCAATCCATAAAGGTGCATCAATCCAAAATATTCCAAAACCTTTGGAACACTCCAAAGCACTCGATAAGGCCGTAAAACAAGTATTTAAAAAAATACTTGTATGAAACAAATTGCTGAATTAATGGGACTGTTAAGCAAAAAGAATTAGAAAAGGTCGAAGTACTTAATTGGCACATATTACTTGGCAAGTCCAACTGAGGACTTTTAACGAGAATAGTCCGTAGCACCTACTGAAAACATAATTGTTTATTTATTGGGTTTGAATCCGAGTAGAAGGGAACATATCAAACAAACTTACTACTCCATTTTAATTTTAAAAAAACGAAAGGAACATTGTTTGATCTACAGATTTTCGCTGTGCAATACGAGTTTACAGAGGATCATAATAATAGGGTGTAATCTACAGTGTCTGAACGAACAAATTTCTGGTATGTTTTATTAAAATAAAAGGCATCCTAATTAATAATGTTTGATAACTGAAGCATAAGTTTTATACATATTAATTGTTTTAAATTGATGATACAATGCATAATATCATATTACCTTGGTATTCCGTTATATTATTTGATAATCAAATAATATGATGGGGCATTCTCCCTGACTTTAATGTTGAGGAATGGTCGCTACATTTTAAGTTAAAATTTTTATTGAGGTCATTAATAAGTTTATTTTTCTGGTTTTACCTCTTTTTCTAATTTTTCTTGCATTGTATTGATGAGTAATAGATTGAAGATTGGTTGCACAAAGTGTAAAAATCAATTATAATTTGAGCATGGTATTTTGTTTTGTCTTCTGTTCAATATAATTTTTGGTTAAGATTTGAATGAATATTAGAAAATATTTAACAAACTTACAAATGGAGTACTGATGCAACAAAACATGACAAAGAAGCCTTGCATTGGTTGCGTTTTTCATAAATTTAAAAAAAAAGGAGTAATGCTGATTCTGGAATATTCTTCTATGTCATCCACAATTCAGGATAATATACCATTTAAGGTAGGCCTAGGTTAGGGGACACAACTCTGAAAAATCATTTGTATGTTTGTAATAATCACATCCATAAATATATTATAAGCTTGTAATTAACATAGATGATTTTTTAATTCTTTTTCAAATTAATGCTTAAGAGACTGATTAAAATCCAGAAAAGCTGGGACGTAACATACATTCTTCACGTAATAGGGGATATTGACAAGATACTCTGCTTGCATCCGTTAAATTAGCTTTAAGATCTAGTGACCTGAAAATTTTACATACATCCCGATGTCTACTGAAATATATGATGATTCTTGACTAAATCCTGCGGAAAGTTTTGAGTTTGATTTTTCTTCCGTAGTGCGACAGTGTTTTACCAGCAGACTAGGCTCCTTTAGCTAGCCGGCAGATTAGCGGCGAGCACCCCTTGACCCATCTTTCAAAATTACGTATTGTTATATTCTCTCCTTTCAAGATTGTGGTCATGGAGTTAGTAGTCTACCTGTATTGGGTTTTATTCGTATGTTTACTATAATATAGGGAAACGGGACAGATAAAGGGGAGGTTTGGGTACCCATAAACCGGTTTAACCCTACCACTGGCTTTTGCTAGTGCCGGTACCAAGTCCGGCTGCCCTATCGTTGTTAACGTTTGTCTTTTGTCTTATTTGTATTTTTCCTGTGTAGTCCCATAGCAGATTACGACATGCAATTATAATTTTCAGCCATTGTAGGTGTTTCCTGTTGTCCCTTTTATTTCATTTAAAAGGGATAAATGAATTTGACTGTTTCAAACGCCTTACTTATTTAAGACTTATCCTCCTTGATCTAGGTCTACTACCTTAAAAATGAATATTCAGGAAAAGTGTTAAAAATAGCATTTATGTGCTATCCATGTAAAATATATTACTATAGATTTCTAATGTTCTGATTAGGGCCAAGAGTGCTCGTCATGCACTTGATAGTTTGGTATGAAATAGCTTTATAATGATTTTGTTTTCTACCACAATCTTATCAATGTTAGATATCATCATCTAATGATATACAATAGTAGTTAAACAGAAATTCTGATTGACACATTGCTTTAAAAACTGTAAGATACAGATGTGTTTGCTAATAAGCCAAAGTTAAGCATAAACTCTCCAGTGTTAAACAATTAATTAATTGTGACTTGCAACTACAGTAACTGAATGCACCCTGAGACAAGATACAAGTATGTTGAAGAATTTGAGGACGTATTTTTATTTTAATGTTGAATAAATGCCATCGAGACATTCGAGTCGAGACACTGTATTATTATTTGTCGCTTCTGTAACAATTAACATTAAGTTATCAACAGATTTAACATAATAATGTAATAATCTATCTTTTGTAAAATAGTTTATGCAGCAAAAATGTTTTAATAACATTATTAGGAAATATCTTATCTGTAGAAAATATTCATTATACATGTTATAAAATATTCCAAAGATATGAAAGATTTTGGGTGTAACAGGTGGGCAATTATTATTCTGCAGATTCATATTATGCAGTATGTTTCTAACATCATTATTGCCTGTAAATTTAACTTTACGTTAAAGTTTTAGTTAAGCTTTCCAATTATACAAGTTTTCAAAGGACATATACTATAAAATATGTGCAATGAACTGAGAATTCTGTAGGAATAATAACATGCAGAACTTTAACTTTACAGAAAACAACATGACTGATATTCCACAGTTATATAGTTTGTAATTAGTTCGCATCCACACAAGTTTGTCCATTTAAGTCATTCTGCAGAGTTGGCAGATCATACTACCTAAACGACACGTAGAACCAACACTAATTTTCTGTTGAAACAACTGTACGTTGGACCTTTCAAATGACATTTTATTTTGGTTCTTTATGTGCTATATTACGAATTTGAAAAAGTCTTAAAATATCAACATTGACTAAATATCACTCAAATCGCTAGTAAAGTGTCTGAATTTTGTGTTAAGAAGTATAAAAATGCATTGAAGTAAGTGAAAACCAAACCGTCAATCTATAACGAACAATCCAAGGACAATGGCAACATCAGAAAAACAAAGAAATAAAAACAAAACATGAGTGCGGCACAGAAAAGAAACATTAAGACACACACCCATACAAAAATGAACAACACGGACCCAATAAAAACCCATGGGTGACATCAGGTGCACCGCTAGAGTATGCATCTCCAATCTAATTGAAATTAGATCTACCAATTGTTCCCTACAGTAACTGCATGCAAGATCTAACAACACTCAATTTTACTTTTTGCTTCGATACTTTATTCGAAATCCTTGGCTTTTATAATAAGGCTTAATGTCTTCAAAATAATAAAGACTGGATGTTAAAGGTCATAGAAATGAAGGTAAAATGGGATGTTGTTAGATCTACCATTGAGCGACTGTAAAGAACAATTGGTAGATCTAATTTATATTAGATTGTAAGTATCTCCTGCTTCTTGTAAGACATCCGCCGTGTTGAACATGTCAAATCTGGCAGAGGAAAGAACAATTAAGCTTTTAAAGGGAAAGATCTGTTGTCATCTTGGAAATAGATATCACATAGCAGTCCACAAGATGGTGCATGATGTCGATCGTAAAACTTCTGGAGGGATGACTTCAAGCTTTGGGTAACATACCCTTGTTTAAGTAGCCTATATTTGAGCAACCGGGCTCTATCAAGGAAGCACATGCCCTTGAAAAGCGATTGAGCTGGGAGTTGTTAACTCCGTATGTAAGGATGTTGATACAAAGAAAAAAGGAAGTTGTTTATTGGAAAAGTGAGGTCATCGTGTTTGTAATACAGCTTAATTTGAAGACTACTTCTAATGTCAATTTAAAGATGAAGGTCAAGGAATGTGGCCGCTGAGGAAGTGTATGTAGTATCCTTAATTTGGAGCTCTTTTGGATGGATCAGATGAGGAAAATCACCAAAGCGGGGATTGTTTAGTGACAAAATATTATCTGTATAACGGAAGCTAAAACTGAAAGATTGGGCCATTTTTTATCTTTATTTTGAAGAAGCCCTTCGATGAATTCAGCCTCACAAGAGTGGAAAACAGGTCGGCTAGAAGAGGTACACGGTTTGTGTGCATTTGAATTCCTATAGTCTGTTGAAAAACAAGTCCTCCAAACTAGACAAATATATTGTAGATCAGAAACTCTAACATTTTAATCACTTCTTCCTCTGTATATTTTTTTCTCCGATTCTGAATCAGATTTCAAACAGTAGGCTAACAATGTACCTATATCTTCGTTCTTACTGGATAAACATCTATGAATTGAATCTTTAAGCCGAGATTTTAGTTGTCATGAAGAATGGTAGTATAAAGTGTGGAGAAGTCGAAAGTTTTAATGCTGTTACATTGTGATAATGATCTAGAGCTTAAGATGTCAAGTAGATCTTCGGAGTTTTTGAAAATCCACACTCCATTTACACTGCTTCTTGAAAAGCAAGTATCACAGTATTTTTGAAGGCCCTCTTTAACAGCTGTCAAGATGGAGGTTAGCAACTTAGATATATGTTTTGTAGAACATTTGGCAGATCCAGCGATATATCTTTGCATGTTTGTATGGTAATTTATGCAATTTTTGTACTAAGTACAAAAAAGGGAGATCATCCTTGGTGGAAATTCCGAAGGAAAGGAATCATTCATTGAATGATTCATTGAATCTATTTTTCAGTGAAAGTCTTTGTAACAAATGATATGTTGAAAATTTTTGATAAGATTAAAATCGTAAAAGTTTTGAAAACGTTACATAGGAAAGTGATGACCATGTTTCTTATATGGTCTTTTAACTATGACCTTGTATACCAATTTTACTGGCCTTTGGTGCTACCAATCTAACAGATTGGTAACAGATATATTGAAAATGTTAAATGACTGGTGAAACAAATTCACAGTTTGACAAGTCAATTGCTGATAGCAAAATGCAAAGTTGGTTGAACAATTGATATTTTCTCGGGCAATCTGCTGAAAGATGATAGACTGGATTGTTTATAAAGCAATAGTTAATTCATATTTTTTGGTTATATCAAACAAGTAATAAACAAACCAAGGGAGGTAAAAGTATAAAATGAATTATCTTCCATTCATAAAACATTGTTTTTCAAAATTTTTCTCTCAAAATGAAATAAGATGGGCATATCGAATTTTGCCATTTAATAAAATTTGATCATATTTTATTCATATCTTTGCAAAAGTGAAAATAGAATGTACCCAATAAGGGATATAAAAAACTTTAATCGCCATCACCAGTAAAGTCTTTGATGATATCCATGCAGAGGGCAAATTCTACAGTTTTAGCAGCAATAAGTTGTCGAACTGTAGGATTAGTTCACAAATTATTTACTCTCTAAAAGTTATTATGTTACCGATCGAGTAGATTATTAGTACTGTAGACTTTGAACAGTTAAAGAACTGTAAGGTAAGTGCATTTCCAGTATTTTGTTGATTATTGAACTGAGAATCCAAGTTTGTCATTAGCGGTTTTTATCAGTTTCAGTATTTTAAATACGGTTTATTTATTGCATTTGTGATTAAAACACTACTGATAATCTCACGATAATCTATTTAAGACTTCCATACTATATTAAAATTTTCATGAAGAAAATATTTTTAGGAAGAAAAACCCTATTCAAAATCAAATACCAATGTATTGTAATTATATATTCTGAAAGAACAGTCCTTAAACATGTGAAAGTTTATTACAAATAATGGTCTTCTTAATCGTCAGTTTCAGATCATCAATATATTCTTACTATTTAATCATTAGGTTAATATGGAATTCAATTGTAAAGTGATAATTTTCGATTCTTGGGAAATGAATATGTAACAGAATAAAAATGTCACCTCTTGGTAAATTGATTTAGATTTAGTACATTTTGTCACGTCTGAGAAAATGGATTAGTTTTATTATTGACGACATTCTTCGTTTTCCAACAAAATTTTATAAAAGATAACGGAATGAAGATTATGCTGTCAATATTATTATAATTATCATTGAAGGCGTTAACGACAAACATCCGAAAAGAAATGTTTTATGTAATATGTGTATGTAAACCAAATTAAATTCACATAGCATATTCCGTAGGAAGTGATTTTCATATGACCTGGTTTTATTATAATTTCTGTAATCCTGGTAGCTCAATATGCCTACACCCGACAGGGTTTGATTCAGGGTATGGTGAAAAGGAATTGCATTATGCTATCAGTTGTTAGCTTATATTTATGTTTTCAAAAGTGAAAAATAATAACATATTTACTATTTGTTTGGCACAAAAACGGTTTTCATTTTTACTAGAAAATTAATCCGGTGCACTGAGTACAAGGGTCTACGGCGCTTGCTACCACAATGTAAAGGAGGTATAAAATCAAATTTGCTTTGGGAAAACATTGACAAAATAATATTTAAATAGTAAATTTCTCTAAGGATTATACATATATAATTTCTTTTTAATGCATAATGTCATTATTTTTAGGGGTTATCCATGATTAACTTGGTTACGTTTTTGGTCGGTCGAAGCTACGTAGTCAGTTCACGAGTTTGGCCGAATACCATCATTGATAACTTCCTTTCAAACATTAAACCATTCCTTGATACAGTGGCACATTACATATTACCAATGTTCAAAGCTTATTACCTATGCAATTAACGAGTGCATGTTATCTTTACTTATGGAACCTACAACAATTTTAATGGCTTTAATTTGCATTTTTATAGATATAGGTACAAAGAAATACCAAAAATAATGTTTCTGTTCTGAATCATTAAGGCATTTGTGCTTCATATTCATCCCTATCAATTTTTTTTTGTAGAACATCAGATACATGCAAATTATTCGATAAATGGTGGAATATCCCACAAATTTACATGAAAATTTTGCACTTAAAACAAAAAATACATTCTGGTAGCCGTTAAATCAATCTGGTCATATTATATGCATGTAATAGGTTCTTTTAACAAATTAATTGACGAAATTATACAAGAACTACGTTACAAAGAAAGTATGTTAATGTAAGATAAACATTGCCAGTACTAATGTAGGAGGGTAAAAAGTTGGGAAAGTGTTATTAAAGCAGCAGATACGTAATGACGATGATTGGGATTTTACGTCCGGCTTATCAAACTGGTAATTGCGGACAGTTTACATTCTCCTTTGATGTTATTTCTGTCGTTTTGGTTTCATCTCCTTTCTTTCCTTGACCCGAGCTGATGCTGTTGCATGTGGCGTCAAAGGACGACTTGATGTTTTGTCAGTGTCTGGGGATCTTGGTACTATTTTAGGTCTACGTTTTCAATGTCAAAGCCCTCGCTATTGTGGATGTAGTTGTTTTGAAACTACGTAAAGCACATACGAAAACTAATTACTAACTTATATAGTTACAATTGAATTGAAAATTTAGAACCGTTTACATTCATTTTAGTTAAGTAATGCAGTGCTTGAAAATTCAAAGAAACATTCTCAATAAGAATACTTCTAGGTTGATAGTACAGTCAGCCAATGTCATTGGAATCGTTAGGGTACTAGACAGATGGCACTATAAGTAGTCTCCGAGTATACTTCTACAGAGATAATACAAAATACGTTACCTCTGATAATGTCTAAGTAAACGTCTAGGGATATGAAATATATCAGTGCCACTGAAAGTCTCAAAATGCACTTCTACGGAGAAACAGAATTTAGGCTATACTGATCACGCCCGAGTATACTCCTCGGAAGATACAGATTTTACGTTACACTGATCGTGCCCGAGAATGCTTAGAGGAAGATTCAGAATTTAGGTTACGCTGATCGTGCCTGAGTATACTTCTAGGAAGATAAAAAATTAAGGTTACACTGATCATGCCTGAGTATACTTCTAGGGAGATACAGCATTTAGGTTACACTGATCGTGCCCGAGTAAACTTCTACCGAGATACGGAATTTAGGCTACACTGATCGTGCCCGAGTATACTTCTACTGAGATACGGAATTTAGGCTACACTGATTGTGACCGAATATACTTCTACTGAGATACGGAATTTAGGCTACACTGACTGTGACCGAATATACTTCTACTGAGATAACACTGATCATACTTAAACTTCTAGGGAGACCCAGAAAGTCAGTACCAGTGATAAATTGCAGCGAATACTTCTTGTGATAAACAGAATTTAAGTGCTGCTGATATTATACGAGTATACTTCTAGGAGATACAAAATCTAAGTGTCACTGATAGTTTCCGAGTATACTTCTTTGGAGATTCTAGGGTCAGGTCGACTGATATTCTCCTAGTATATTAAAACTAGCTGACATCACATCATAATGCTTGCACGAAGGTTTACACTTGAAAGGTTAACTTCGAGGCATGTATGAAAATATTAAAAATGTATTGAATATCACCATATTTGTTTGACTTTTTTAGCTTTTGTGGGGAAACCATTCAGCTCTGAAGTGTTTCTTCCAAGATCTTTATGCCAAACAGAATGAAAGTGGATTACTAAAAAATATTACTAAAAATAAAAAAAAACAAACAAACAATAAATCAATAAATTAATTCAGTTTAAAATGATGACGCATTGTCAATGGCAAATCGAAGATCTACCTGAGTTACTTCGGTATTTAGTTATTTAAAATATCAAAGACAATATCTCGAATCATAGAGCATATAACATTTGTTTATGTTTGCAAGATGCGAATAGGTGAGATGATTCTAAGATCATTGTCATCGTAGAAACGATGTATGCGACTCTTTAAAAGTCATTGTTAATGTAATAAACAGTATTAGTTTCATTACTATTATAATTATTCTTTATCCGGAGTCGCATCTTTTTTTCTTCTATTATAATAGTGATCATATTGATTCACACTTGGCAGTGTTTGATTTGGACGGTGTTTTTGTATTATAATATGCGTTTTTAATCTTTCGTTAGTAAAATGGTGTTTTCAATATCTTTGCATAGTGATGTTTCCTTTTGATCCCACTGACCTTTACGAATTTGTTTTTATTTTTGCATAATATACCATATAAAAATTGTACTATCGACATTAATCTTTACAAAAATATTTATCTTGTTACCCGAAGAATAACGAGACAAAAAAAAATTATAGTTCTCTTTGCCAAAGTTTGTTGTTTCCTCTACAGTGTTTGACTTTACTACCTGAGTTGACATGTTCAACACGACGGGTGTCTTATAAGAAGCAGGAGATACTTACTCTACCGGTGCACCTGATCTCACCCATGATTTTTTATTGGGTCTATGTTGTTAATTTCTGTATATGTGTCTTCAAAATTTCTTTTCTGTGCCATGTTCGTGTTATGTCTTTGTTTCTTTGTTTTTCTGATGTTGCCATTGTTCTTGGATTGTTCGTTTTAGTCTGACGGTTCGGTTCTCACTAACCTTAATTTGTTCATTAATGGGATTCGTTTGCTATTAAAATGTGCACGTCAGTCTTAATTATAAAAAGGTACAAATAAGTATCAACAACTAAACGATCATATTTGTCCAAAATCCCGGAACATATCAGTTATTGAATAAAGAGTAAGTTCATTAAAAAAAAAACCCAATTCTGCATCTCCTATCAATTTAAAACAACTGAATTATTACAAATATTTGTACAACGTGTATATTTAAAAAAACATGAACTGCTGTTTAAAGATTACTTCAAATATTTTTACTTCGGTTTAACGAAATCGCGAAATTTTGCACCTCTGCATTGATTCAAAGATAAATAAAAGCAATTAAGCGAAGTCTTCAAGTTGACGTTTTGTACGATCCAATTGATCGCATCGTTAGAGCTGGGCATCCTACGCATATGAAGTAAATCTTTAAAGTAGTTTTGAATAATCATAAAACCAAAGGATGTCGTACTCAGCTAGACCGTTTAAATTGATCTTAATCTATAAAGATATCTTAAACATTAAAATAGTCACCGTATAATTTTTATAATGTCACAATTTTACCCTACATCAAAATAACAAGATAAATGAATAATTCAAATGTCTTTACTTAGATATTTAATTAACTTGAACATTATTAGTACTCATTCTATCTTCAGCATTGTTGAAGTAATTAAGTGGTACTTGAAAATGAGTAATGACATTACTTTTTTAACAATCGAACTTCATATCTGTCTAACTGGTTTGTTAGTATACAGAAAGAATGTATACAGTCTTATTCGTATATCTTTATTTTTCATAACCAAAATACAATGGTGTACAGGGAACAAACAAAAGAAACAATCATAAAATGTAATAATTAACGAATGAGGCACATAGAGGTAATACAAATATGAGTGTAAAATCAGTAGATTTGCACCATTTCGAACAACAAAATGAGGAAATTGTAAAAATATGTGCCAATGGTAGACTACGAGTACATTAAAAGCTAGATAGCACTCACATTATAATGCTTGTAACCAAGTAAGGCCCACACTATGTGAGGAAATCACTGAATATTCACCGTGTGAAGTTATTCTACTGAGCAGTGTCCTGTCTGCATTTGACCTTTTCAGGTTTTGTCGGGAAAGAAATCAGTTCTTATGTCTTTATTCCAAAATGTTTAAGTAAAACTGATTGACACCCTAAAATAGAGTAAAATGGTACCGGATACTACTGCAAGGGAAGGGGAAGTGTGGCGCGACATAAAACCGGTTTAGGCCATCATATCTTTTGAAATGCCTGTACCAAATCAAGACCATTTCGGTCGACAATTTTTCCGGTGGTTTCCACATGCTTTGTCTTTTTGCCTCATGGACATCGGCTCTGCTCTTAACAATTCTGCTCGGTAATTTGGTTAATACCCCATTACCCCACAGACAAAAACAATCCAGTTTTAAAAGATGGGACATTGTTTATAACAAATCGAAGGGTTTAGCATTTGGGAAACAATATTCCGAAAGAGAAGTCCACAGAAAGTTGGTGTTCAGTAATATTATCTCAACAAACAATCAGCATTATGATATACATTTCAAGCCTTGCATTAAATTTTGGGTTTCGTAGAATTGTCTTGCTTGCAATGTCTTGGTTATAGCGTTCTTCCTACTTTATTCTCCATCATCTTGAAGACGTTGGTTTTATTTATACCACAAAACGATGAAAGTATCTTAATCAATGTAAATGTTTATTCTATCAAGATTGTGAATTAATCTAAATGATCAATGTATTGCCTAGCGTATTAAGAGATGAGAACAAAATGTATTGTTTAATTTGTTCATTAATGGCGATTTGTTTGCTATTAAAAGGTGCACATCAGCCTCAACAACTAATCTACATTAACAATAGAAACGATCATCTGGGTCAACAATCATGGAACATGTCATTAATTTTATCAATATAAAATTAATTGCAAGAACCAAGATTTTGATTTTCCTATCAATCTAAAACAACTGAAATTTGTGAGTGATTTCAAATATTTGTACAAGAGATCGATAAAAAACATTACCTACTTTAAAAAAAATCAGAATTCACTTAATATTTTTCAGTTAAAACAAAATCGTTGATATATTGTTTATCTATATTGATTCACTTCGGCATTCATATGCTCAGTATGAAATTAAATAATGGCAAATACTCAGGGAAAAATTTTAGTATTTGTTTTCAAGTTCATTTTTGTTACTCTTATCTTTGCAATTTTTGTCCTTTTAGCTGAACATCCTACAAAACACTAACAAGTAAAGTCGAATAATCAAGAAACCATAGGATGCCATTTTCAATCAAATTATTACCATAATCTTTATCTACAGTAGAAACAACAGCGGAACAAAGGAGTAGTATTTACAAAAATCGAAGTTAAAAGACATGGCAAAAACGAGAACACAGAAAACAACGACGCTAGACAGCTACACAGCACAGAAATGAAAAAAAACCTCAACATTTAAAACCAAGGTACTCACAGTGTGAACTTCCATGAAACTGAGAGTGACATCAGGTGCTCATGAAAGAAAAGCATGTCCTGCTCTGTTAACAGCACCCGTCACACTGTACGTAAGTCAATCCAGGGAAAGGCCAAAATCGGTAAAGTCAAATCCGGGAAAAAGTGAATCTAGCTGAATATGTCCGCTTTCATATGGGACACTGACACGTCATATCTTGATGTTATGGTGACGGCCATAGTATTTCTTGAGGGATGAAATGAACATAGGCTGAACAAATCCCTGACTAAGCAGCTTTTGGGACAGTGTTTTTTCTCTGTTCAAAAAATCACTGTACAAACTACATGCTCGACAGTATCGAATCAACTTTGAAATGTACACTCCATAGGCTGGAGAGGTAGGTGAAAGGGAAAGTTCACAAAAAATGGGAAGTTAAAATCATCATCACTCTTGTCATATAGCTTAGATTTCAAACGTCCATCTCCGTCAATATACAACAAAAGATCCAGGTACGAAGCTGAACTAGTTTTATCAGTTGTTTCTTTAATTTAAAGCCCAATTGGGATAGATCTGATGTAAATATTCCTTAGATTTTGGATTATTTAGAGAAAGTACATCGCTATGTAGCGGAAGCTAAAATTAAAGGACTGGGCGAAATGTTTTTGTTTTCTTTGTGTAAGCTCTTGAAAAAACTTGACCTCATACGAGTAAAAGAAAAGGTCAGCTAGGAGTGGCGCACAGTTAGTTCCCATAGGAATCCCTATTGTCTGTTGGTAAATGCGACCTCCGAATTCGACAAAAATATTGTGGATCAGTGTACTTCTTATTTTAATCAGTGGAGAAATATTCAAATGTCATCTTGATTTACTGTAAAATAGAATATGTCATACACGCGTGATGTTAGCCTTTTTACACTACTCTCAGAAACTATGTTAAAATAACAAGAGCAAGGAATAATTCAAATGTCTCACTAAACTAGAGCATTGTCAGTACTCAATCTGATTTGAATTTAGTACTACAGCATTGTTCACGTAATAAAGTGGTACTTGAAAATGAGTAATGACAGCACTTATTTAACAATCTTCTTACTAAACTTGTTTGTTAGTATACAGAAAAAAATGTTCGTCTATACACATTATGAATGTTGTATACCTATTTAAGTTGTGCATCATTTGGTATAACTAAACGAATAAATTATTCATATGAAAATTGTAGAAGTGGGTTGCTATAAATTAGAATCGTAAAAATGAACGTTGTGTTTTTGCTTAACACACATTGTTGTAACTAATATAAACTACTTTTAAAACAAGATTTACCCTTAATCACCGTTTGCACTTTTAAATTTTTTGTAGAATATCATTAATTTGCATTCTATTTTCATTAATTGCTGAGTAATTTGTTTACTATAACCTATGTTTTAAGCCTACTGACATGATGAAAGACTGAACTACTTGCTGAGGTGTTGATACAAATGTATCACTTTTATACACTTTCATCATTTATCACACCCATGCACTCAGTAAAATCATTCTTCCTCATTGGAACAGCAGAATAATTGAAAGTTAAGTCATTATTTGAAAGTCACATATTCTATTTAATAAATTTAGTATAAAAGTATTTTATTCAGAAAATTCACACACAATGACAATAATTCAATTCTACAAGTTGTAGTAGTCTTTAAGCTGTATCGTTTCCAGAAAAAAAGAAAACTACTGAGCAAGATTTTTAATAACTAAATTAACGAAGTTCTTTGCCTTGTAAATACTGGTTGTTTTTATCTCAACTGGTGTACGAGAAAAGTAGAACATGTAACCTTGGATGTTCTAAGTTTAGGTGGAAATTGAGTTATAAATAACAAAATACCCAAGTTAACTCAGCATAATACCTATTGATAATTCACAAATCGATATATTTCTCTATTCTAACAAATATACTAAACAAAAAAGTCCATGACGACATACACAGCTGTCCACCGTTCCTTGCAACCATATTTTACATATACAGTTTTGTACCTTTGTCTATTGGATTTCGGCTCTTGGCAATTCCGTTCGGTAAATTTATTATTACCATCAGTTAATATGCGTCAGAAATAGTCATAATAGCATTACTATACCGGGTAATATTCAGATGTCGGAATGGCCAATTGCAAAACTCAACACCCTGCAATTTTTGAATTGTGCAATTTTTCATATCAGTAGATATTAAAGTACGAAAAAAGGGTATTTCACAAGATCATTCCAGATTGATCTATTTCTTTATAAAATTTAAACGACATCATCGATCATGGTATAATAAAGATGTAGTATCACGACTTTGTTTACTACAACCGTTGATGACGTAATTAAGAAGCAAATATCATAAGTAAAGACAAAACTCATTAAGCCATCGCTCTTCAAATCTGTCTAACTATTAACTGTAACCACTTGCTGGTATTTAGTAGAGAAATGCTTGTTTCTACAAGCGAATGTTGTAATATGTTTTTATACTGCACTTTGAGATGATTGTAACTATGAATCACAGCAGGAGAGAATTCATTTTAAAACTTAACTGATACTACACGTAGCACGTAATTATCTTCAAAACAGATAAATCTTTTAATTTTATCATCGAATGTGAGCCATTGAATTAATAAATTTGTTAATTAATTTCACACTTTTTCAAAAGGTCACACCAGTGTTTCTGATTTTAGCTAAATATAAAATTCCGTGTCTTCTACTGCCAGATGTCTGACATTTACATAGAAATATTACTTTCGTTTTTATTCACTCTAAACTCTTGTAATCAAAGAAAAATATATTTTCCCCTAAATGCTTTGTTTTGGGTCGTTTTAACCTGGATATGGGATGTTGTCTCCTTGACATTTACCCCATTTCCTTTCTTTTTCATATTTATAAATAACAAAATACCGAAGTTATTGTAAAATTTACATTATGCATATGGCCATTTCGACAACTTATATCTCTTCAGTGCAGATAAAATCAAAACATTTGGAAATCCATAAACTGAAATATGTCTAAAACAATGGCAGTAGAATACCGAAGGAACAAAGGAGTGAAATGTACAAAAATCGAAGTCCAAAGACACGGCCAAAACGAGAACACAGAAAACAATGACATTAGACACAAAAAACAATGACGTTAGACAGATACAAAGCACATGACGTTAGACAGATACAAAGCACAATAACAGATGAAGAAAAGATGAGAAAAGTAAAAGCGGTCACACATCCTTTAAAGCATTTTGGAGCAGATCTAAGTCCGAGTGATGTCCATAATTCAGAACAATAAATGAAAAGTATCAGGACGTGCACCTCAGCAACCGTGCAGTTACACGTACATATTGACCGGTAGGATATTTTGATTACTTGTTATCAAGAAATAACTTGTCACATCTACCATATGTACTTTAATATTCTACACAATTGAATCATCGAGAAACAACTGCTGAACCACCAAACTGAAGGGAAAATCTTGGCAATATCGAGGCTTCACAAGTGAAGATATATGGACAAACATCAAAATGAAGGGAAAACCTCGGCAATATCGAGGCTACACAAGTGAAGAAAAATGGACAAACAACAAAATGAAGGGAAACCACGGCAATATCGAGGCTACACAAGTGAAAAAAAATGCACAAACAACAAAATGAAGGGAAAACTACGGCAATATCGAGGATACACAAGTGAAGAAAAATGGACAAACAACAAAATGAAGGGAAACCACGGCAATATCGAGGATACACTGGTGAAGAAAAATGGACAAACAAAAAATGAAGTTAAAACCACGGCAATATACAGGATACACAAGTGAAGAAAAACGGACAAACAAAAAATGAAGGGAAAACCTCGGCAATATCAAGACTAAACAAGCGAAGAAAAATAGACAAACAAAAAAATGAAGGGAAAACCTCGGCAATATCGAGGCTACACAAGTGAAGAAAAATGGACAAACATGAAAATGAAGGGAAAACCACGCCGCAATATCGAGGATACACAAGTGAAGAAAAATGGACAAACAAGAAATGAAGGGAAAACCTCGGCAATATCAAGGCTACACAAGTGAAAACAAATGGACAAACAAAAATCTGAAGGGAAAACCACGCCGCAATATCGAGGCTACACAAGTGAAAAAAAATAAACAAACAAGGAAATGAAGGGAAAACCACGGCTATTTCGAGGCTACATAAGTGAAGAAAAATGGACAAACAACAATCTGAAGGGTAAAGCACGGCAATATCAAGGCTACACAAGTGACGAAAAATGGACAATGACAAACCAATAAATGAGGATTGAACATTAAAACTGCTACAAAAATAAAGAATTAGTAAAAAAAAAGAGCACTCCGGAATGATAACAGTGACCTGCTGAAGTGCGGCACCCGAAGGAATGAAAGGGCAACACTTTTGGTGTGAAATACAAACATTCTTTCCGTAATTTAAGGTAATTAAAACTTCGGCTGAAAAGAAGCTTACAAACTATTGAAAGTTGTAGTCCTACCACGCTTGCCAACTAATGAAAGTTGTGGTCCCACCACGCTTACCAACTATTGAACCTTGTAGTCCCGCCATGCTTCCCAACTATTGAAACTTGTAGTCCCAGCACGCTTACCAACTTTTGAAACTTGTAGTCCCACCACGCTTACCAACTATTGAAATTTGTAGTCCCAACACGCTTACCAACTATTGAAAGTTGTATTCCCACCACGCTTACCAACTATTGAAAGTTGTAGTCCCATCACGTTTAGTTTTATTTTATTTTGAGATGCAGAGTATAGAAAATCAAACTTTTGAAAGTTATCGCATCACCACAACACCTTGAAATCCTTCCGAATGACATGAAAAAGGAGTACATCAATGAATGTAAACCATAAAGAAATAGTTCATGCAGTCTGTTTTATCAAACTGTTCGATGTCTTCAAGATTTGCCGTTTAGGTACTATTATTTAAGTTTTTTTTGTTCCTGGAAGGTTATATGGTTAAAAAAAGGTCATAAGAAACTTTTATGATAAAAAATTGACATTTGTTTATGTGTAAGTGAATGTAGGATTTTGCACCCATTAACTTTCGATGCCGCGCATTTCCTTATACGCTGTATGGGTTGTCCTGACATTTTGGTGAAAGTTCAATATACTATATCTGTTTTTATGAAGTAAAAATTTCATTTGAGACAACGGCAGTAGAATACCGAAGGAACAAAGGGGAGATATTCACAAAAATCGAAGTCCAAAGACAGGACAAAAACGGTAAATATGCTATAAAGATCAAAATGAAAAATTGAACATAGACCAGTAGGGCCAAAACAGTGGAGGTTTGATATTAAAAACACGTACAAAAAGTCACGAAAAGCTCTAAACGCTTGACCTTGATGAAGTCTATTATCAAACGAAACATAAAATCAAAGCATGAAAATAATTACTTTTCTGCTAAACAAAACCGTTACTTTCTGAAAAGACGAAAAACGGCAATGCTGAAAACCGACCGAAGAAACTTAATTTCAAATGCAAAATCGGTTTAAAACTTTTACGGAAAGTGGTAGTGGTTGGCATCTTTGTGAATACCGAAATGAAAAACAAATAACAGTGAATAGGTTTACTTTTACCACAACTTTGATGAAATTTGTGGGATCAAATTTACACTCAAGTGTATTTTGTATTTTCTTTTTTGTTTGTTTTGTTAGCATTCAATCTTTTAATTATTGTTATCAATTATAAAAAAATGTCGTCTAGTACTTCAGTGCTGGGTCGAAAACCTATCATTGTGCTGGGTCGAAAACCTATCATTTCAAACTTGCGTTTATTACACTTTTACGCCCGTAAAAGTCTCTTACAATTAATGACTTAATTATAGTTTGAATTTTTCATTGTACTTGGACATCTTTGACACAAAACAAGGTAATGTTTAGAACCAACATAGACTACATATGCTTGGGAACAATATCTTACAATAATTACAATAATTTACTTGTTATAACCTTTGTACTAAGATATTTTAAAGCTAATCAAAAGTATCTGAAATATAGATATAAAAAATATTTTAGTGTTGTATATATGTCATGCTGATTATTAGTTTTCATTGAAGATCGCCTTGCTGTGAATTCTTGCAGAGTTTTGTTAATGTTGTATTTCGGTGGCTGAAATCAAACGTGCAAATTAATGTAATATATGTTTAATGAAATAAAATATTTTCTCCACTTCAAAGAATGGCATTTGCCTGATCGACGGGGATGTTTTCATCCTATTGATGTCCTTATGAATTATGTATCTGTTTAATACAATACGATACCCAATATATACATATTTCCATAAGCAAAAAACATCAGTATCCGTGTCTTAATGTGAATAATTTTATGTATTTATATGGAATTTAGTATGATTTCTTAATGAGGCGAATATTTCAGACTGTTGAACGTTCTTTAGTTTGTATAACGAAATCAAATATTGAAAGATGAGACAAATATTAAATGTATCATTTTTGAATAGCAATCAAATGTCCATAAAGTAAAGGAAGCGTAATATACCGATATCTATGTTTTAAACACCACTGCGAGTATAACATAGAAATGTTCTCATGAGGTATGGGCATAGCTTATTGATGAAGGCCTCAAGATCCCTACAAGATGAAGAACAACTATAACCATTGTACCATTGCTCTGTTTTTGCCATGCATTCGTGGAGACTTTGACTCATGTGCATTTTCTCCATATTCCTTCATTGCTCATATTAACTCCGAAAAGATTGAGACCGGTTTCTTCAACAGGATAAGCAGGATAAGCACCATTGTGTGAGAAACGTTACATCTAATGCAAAATAGACCATATCCAAGTTCTGGTATTTTTGTCCGCCCTACGTCACAAACATGTTCGCCCCATGTGACCAAAAATGTACTTCATAATTTCATGACGTTTAGGCCTTTATGACGTAACGTTCCCTATACTGTGAAGTGTTGAAAATTGGTCTGGTAAATCCTAATACCAGAGCGCGGATATGGTCTATTCACGCCTAGGTGAAGGACGATAGTTACGAAGTAAACTAATGAGTCAGCCGTCAGTCGCATAATGTTTTGATTTCATGTTTTGACGAAAGACTTTTTCAGTATACTTGTAGATGACAAGGTACCAATGGTAGTGGAAATGTATGAGTTTATGTATCTAAAAGGGTTAAATTATAAAAAGGTATACCTTTCTTCAATCATATTAGATTTCTGTTCTGTTCATTAAGTTCGAGTCATATTCCTAAAATGTACATGTGAAGTAGGGTTTGGTACCCATAAATCAGTTTCACCCTATCCCTGGTTTTTGCTAGTATCAAAACATCGTCCAACTGTCCCAAGCTCCTATCGCTGTTTACCTAACTTTGCATTTTCTATTATTCTATGTTTTTCTTGTGCAGTTCCCTAATGGATTGTGGCATGTTATTGTAATTTTCAGTCATAATATTTTATAATTATTTGGAGTCAACTTTCATTCTCATTTCATAAATGTCTTGGTAAGCCTGCTTTCTATTTTTTCACATCATGCCTTTATTCTGTCCATTTTATTCATAGCCAGCCTTTCTCAGTTCTCTTTAATAACAATAAACTTTTTTCCCATTTTTTCACGACAAGTGTTTCTTCACAGCAAGGTGAACTTTTCTTCCCATCATATATAATAGAGGCCTTCGTCTAATTATATTCATTTTTTAGTAATTGTTTTGCCAATTTTATTCACATCATATTGAGCCGGTGCCCCATCTTTGTTCCAGTTGCTGTCTATTTTACCTTTGTCATAACGTGCCTTTCTTCGCATTGTTAATTAATCTCGTTGTAAATCTTGTTGCCCATTTTCACGCAAGAGCTAAGTTTCTTATAATTTGTTAAAAAAACAAATGGACAAATACGAGGAAATGAAGTAAATGAACATGGGACAAAACCCCTAAAAAAATGGTAAGACTAAGGAAATGGACGGCTTTGTTTTGTCGTCCTCGATCGGGCCTTAAAATGAGCACATTCATACCTCATAGTTAGTATAAGACGGCGCGTAGCACCTGATAGAGCAGAATTCACCTCGAGATGTCGAACTATGCTTCATGCATGTTTAAAAAAGAGTCTTCTTTCGAATTTTACTCATTTGAGTACGTCTCTTTGCCAATTTTATTCAATCACTGTGGTCTTCATGTCTAATTGATTCAGAATTGTATTAATGTCAAAACGATACTGCCTTTCATGACACTCATATCATAAAGTATGGTATATTCGCTTCAGAGTATGCATTTTTCACTCTTAATTTCCATCATCGTATAGCTTTCTTCCATTTTTTTGTTGTCATAGTTTGGATTTTCCCGTTATATTCGTTTGAGATTATGTTATAGCGTCAAGGTAAAAATTTCTTCACTTCTTATCATTTTTTTGCATTATCTTCGTTTTTGGTGTTTTTATTCCTGCAATATTCGCTGCAAGGCTATTGTTTCCTTTTAAATTTACATCATTGTTGGACTAACAATATTTCTGATGATTAATCAAATTAATATTATACAAGTGTATATATCAAAACATTATTTTGAAAGATTTACGTCATGACGTAATGGAAGCATTTATTACAGCCAAACAATTAAATTAAACTCAGTAATTTGTCTCTATCAAGGAACGACGGAACAGCATAAAAGAGGCTGATTACATAATAAGGATCAATTGACTTGTATATTTATCCTTTGTTGCCAAATAAACAATTTCAATACATTATATTCTCATAAAACTTGATGTTACGAAATAAATTGGACACAATTTTGAAAGACGATGTCTCATTTTGATACCATGTTATTGTTGATGTTCCATTACAGAACTATAATTCGATCGTAGAAAATGGTAAATGAAAAGACTTTTTCTGAGTACCACATTTATCAATATAAAGACAAATGCTATTACAAAGAATTGAGGTTCAAGTTGAAAATAAATTGGAAGAAGAATTGTTTTCTGTCGAAAAACACTTTCACATTTTTTGTTAGACAATAAAGTAAATTGGTGAAAAAGATGAAACGAGTATACAACAAATCTCCCTTAAACAGCGTCTGAAAGATATGGAAATATTTTGGAAGTCGATTCAATTCCATAATTGAAATAATACAGTCAGTTATAACAGCAGTACTAATGGAGTTTTAACGCTGTTTCTTTATTTATACCATTTTTGTTAGCTTCGATTTCAGTATGAATCTCTGCCGATATTTGTTTCTTTTCATTATCGCAAAATACGACCAAAGAAAAAAAATTATGCGTGAAAGTATTAGCCATTCCAAAACACATGAACATTCTACAGAAAAAAATATATACAATTAGCTAGATTTTCATTTCATTAACAACAAGAAATTATTCTCGAAAAGTCCAATTTCATTTCGGATACAGCTAAAAATATGCACAAAGCCTCAATTATCAATTTCAATCTTTTGACTAATGTTCTTGACAGTACAGTACCTACAATATAATTATACAACCAAATTCAGTTGTAAACAAAGAAGTACACTATACAGTACAGCAAAAACTTTAAGTAAGAAACGACAGTGATTCCAGCAGCACCTGAAAAAAGGGTTGTTATAATCCCCGTTGGTAGATTGTAACTATGCTAAAATTAAAATTGCCTTCGAAGAATTCAGGGGAAAAAAGGATCCGATACGTGAGAATGTAAGTTTCAATTTAAATTACTTCAAAATGTAATTGTTTTTGTGCAAAAGTCCAAGGTGTAAGTGGCCTTTGAGAGTTTCATTAAATTTACCAAAGTTGGGGGCAAACAAATTTCAAGCAACTAACAGAAAATTTGTGTTTTTTAATTTAACAAATCATACAAATAAAAATCTACTGGTTGATTTACCATTCATACCCCCTCTGGAACACCTGATATCCTTACTGGTTTTCATGGGAGTTAATATACACTATTAATGCCTTAGTTCTGAATGTCGTCTTTTTATCTCGGTGCTTTGTGTTTGTCACATATTCTTGTAGTGTCTTTGTTTTTCTGCATTCTGGTTTTTGCCATGTCTCTGGACTTGAGTTTTGTAATTAACATCCCTTGTTCCATCGGTATTCTACCGTTATTTTTTTACCAACAAAGTTCCAAGATCATTTACCAACAATGGTTTCAAATTCAAAATTATGTTGTGCACCAAAGAAATGTCAGAATATGTGACTTTATTCTAAAATTTCAAAAAGATATTATTATTCTTTGACACTTTCAGTACATTTACCAAATTTGGAACTAAAATCAAATTCCGGAAGCTTGTTGCGCATCTACAGACTATATGCAACGTTATCTAAGAATGCTGGATTTCACGCCGTACGTTCTGAGATGGACGGACTAAACTTGCTATTTTCGGTCGACTTAAAAGTGTGACTTAAAATCACAAATTAAATCCAATTAAGCTAGATATTAAGTTAAAGGACTACTATAAACTGTTCAGAAAACGAACATGTTCATTGAAGATCTTATGGTGGCTTTGAGTTGTTATTACTCCCCTTTAGGTCGTTGTCTCTTTGACATATTCCCCGTTTCCCTTCTTTTTTCTATGTCAATGGGATAATAACATTCCCGATACATTATAAGAGTGACCAGAGGCAGTATCATAACACATAAGACGACGGTCTGGTGCTTGGGTTTACCATAATTAAACGGGACATTTGGTGGGTTTAGCGCGCCATAAAATCGGTTTAACTCGACGTTTTTTCAATGCCTGTACTAAGCAAGGACCAATAGGGTCTGTACGTCTCGTCATGTGACACCGAGAATTCACGATAAAATTTAAATTTGAAAACGTTTCCCGCCAAAATATGACGTTGCCGGATTATGACGTCCAAAAGTTTTGTTTGAAACGTCATATTTTTCTGCTAAAATCGAAAATTCCGGGTACAAATTTTGTACCCGGAAGTTTCAAAATTCAACGAGACTTACAGACCCTATACCTTTGATAATGTTCCGATGGTTTTTCACCTGCCTTGTCTTTTTGCCCTTTGGATTTGGGTTTTTTTGGTAGATCTGTTAGGTAATTTTTCTATTACCCCTATTTACCCTATATATTGTTTTAAAGAATCAAAGTACAATAACGGACAAGTAAGCATTCGGAGGGAAATCACTGAAAACAACAACAAACATGCATACGAAGGAAATCAAGTCTTTATGATACAGTACTTGCAACACAAATTAATTCACTCTAATTTGCTTGATATCTTTAATTTCTTAATTGAAGCATCGCCTGTTCTGTGTATGTGCAGATGTTTTTGAAACAAACATTGTTTTATGAAACTATTACAATGTAACAGAAAGAACATTAATTATTGCAGACTCTTTGAGTACTGCCAAAGGTGTAATAATTTCCAGTGTATTGTCGTTTCCATATCTCCTATTTAATAATGCCTATTTTGCATGATTGCAATAATTTTACACAAAAATGTGATTACATTGATTTTATCAATAAAATATATTAATTTCGTTCGCATTATGTTTTATCTTGTCGCATGACTACTGAGTAATGACATCAAATACATAATTTTCGTTTGATTATAAATTGAAACACTTTCAATTGATATTTTAAAAACATAAACGCAGACAAGGAAAAAAAATAACAATAATATATGATCGTTAAAAGGATGATTAAAATTAATTTCTAGACGACAATTATAAAAGTACAACAATTTGCCGATAGACCATATAACACAAAAGCCAAATCGAACTGGGAAAACAACCAAAAGACGGTTCGGATTCGTTCAACCTTTATTGATTTCATCCCTCAAGAAATTCTATGTCCGTCACCATAGCATCATTGAAAGATATGACGTGTCAGTATCTCAAATGAAAGTGGATATTTTCAGCTAGATTCACGTCTTCCCAGATTTGACTACCGACTTTGACATTTTCCCGGATTGAATCACTCACAGTGTGACGGGTGCTGTTAACAGAGCAGGACATGCTTACCCTTCCGGAACACCTGATGTTACTCTCAGTTTCACTGGAGTTCACACTGTGAGTGCTTTGTTTTGAATGTTGTGAATTCTGTTTCTGTGCTTTGTATCTGTCTAACGTTATTGTTTTTGCGTCTAACGTCATTGTTTTATGTGTTCTCGTTTTTGCTCTGTCTTTGGAAATTTTTGTGAATTTCAACCCTTTGTTCCTTCGGTATTCTACTGCCGTTGTTTCGATTTGAATTCTGTGAACGTCGCTTCTTTGCTTTCTTTCAGTTTGTCTAAATCTTTTGGTTTCTGGTTTTTGAAAATTGTCCTGCACTGAAGATATATAAAATGTCATAATGACAAATTAACAGTAACTTCTGTACTTATTTGAATATTTAAAAGAATTTACCTTTCAGCCACTCCTCTGATAATTTACATACTCGAATAAAACTAAAGCTACAGAATATCAGACTTTGGATATTGCTGCGGTCAAGCAAGTGGCAAAACTTTCAGTTTATCGACATTAAGATTTACGCCCACGCTCTCTACCTTTCATTGACTCGCCGTCTTGCAAAGACAACATGTATACATTTGTCAGGTTTTCACGTCTGATATATCTACAATGTAGACATTTGACATCGATGCATCTAACACATTGTGTAAACTTGGGGTGTTAATCTTGACCTCATAACAATAAGTTTTGCCACTTCCTTGACCGCAGCAATAATTTGCAAACAGAATCAGATTAAGACTAGCTGTGATAATTTGCATACGGAATCAATTTAAGACTTGGTGTAATTTTACATGCGGACTCGGTGTGATAATTTGCATACAGAATCAATTTGAGACTCGGTTTGATAATTTGCATACAGAATCAATTTGAGACTCGGTTTGATAATTTGCATACAGAATCAATTTAAGACTTGTGATAATTTAGACTTACCTCTCGAATTTGGCAAAAATGGTCATCTAAGTACTAATATTTACGACAAAAGGGGCGATTTTAATTTGAAAATTATCAATTTTCCTAAAATGGAATGTAATATTTCAACTTCTCCTGCTGACGGAGTATGTATGTTTCACAGTAGATTCGTTACGCGATAGCTAGCATTAATTATACAGACTTACTCGATAGATAAAGTTTTCTTCGTGGACGCCTTATTAATCAAGGCTTGAAACAAAATCTGGGTCATATGATCATTTAAAAGTTGTTTAGAAATTATCAGTCCCTTGTGGAAAAAAAACTGAACCTTTGGTCCAAACTCTGATTCATGATTCTTTTTTAATTGATATCAGATGATAATTTCTGTTTATTGTCTTCGTCCTTTCAAAAGCAATTGGTGTTGAGTTTCTACCAGATACTACTGCAATGTAAGGGGAGATAAAATTCCACCTGCTTTGTCGTTTTGCCTTTTGGATGACAAGTCTGATCGGTAATTTTGTTTATCCTCCATTTACATATAGAATCAAATTTAGACTTGATGTGATAATTAGCATACAGAATCATTTTAAGACTTATGTTGATAATTTACACACAGAATCATTTCAAGACTAATGTTGATAACTTGCACACAAAATCAATTAAAAACTTGATGTGATATGTTGCATACAGAATCAATTTAAGACGTGTTGTGATAATATGCATACATTATCAATTTAAGACTTGGTGATCAGTCGCATACAGAATCAATTGAAAATTTGCACACAGAATCAGTGTTGTGATAATATTACTACATAATTAGTTTAAGTTTTTGGTGATAATTTGCATTCAGAATTAATTTAAAACTTGTGCTGATAATTCGCATACAGGATCAATGTAAGACTTGCTGTGATATGCTTAAAAGAATTAAGTCTAGATGTTATAATTTACATACACTGTCGGATTAAGACGAACTGTATAATTTTCATTCTGGAACAATTTAAGAAAAACCGTGATCATGTAATACTTTTGTGGATACTTAAAAGTTCTGTCGTCGTTGTCTTTAATTGCGACATCACAAACCATTGATATGCCGTGATATATCGGCAAACAAGAGAGTAAAAGCCGACAGGACTTATGTATACAATTTTCCTGTTTTTTATATAGTTCACAAAATTTGAAAGCGTCACTTTGGTTTTTTGCGAATGAAAAGTTACTTCGAAGTGAAATATAGTTCTTTACTTCAAATGAGTTGAATTATAATGCCATTTGTTAAGATGACTATACTCACCTCGACTGAATATAAATAGCATTTTTAATCTGAATTACACCTTATGTAAATAAGCTGCATTCTGATTCGTTTATAGCCGTGGTATTTTTTGGCAAATACCACGACGTCAAAGAGAAGCTTGTCGTGGTATTTGTCCCGGAGTCTTCTGTGCGTTTTGGTGATAGAGACATTTGGTGTAATTAAACAGACATATCATGAACATCGGGGTATTTGCTAAAAATACAAGCCTTGGGTCTAAATTTCCCTCGCCTTTCAGTTACGGGAAATTTTACCGCCCCGTAACTTGTATTTTTTGGCAAATACCCCTCCTTATCATGATAAATCTGTTCACTACCTAAGGTCAAAATTATATGATATTATATAAACACATGTATTTTCGGATGTTTTTCTCTTTTATTTGTTCTTCGGAGCAATCGATGTCACGTCCGGGTTTTATGGGTGTTCACACTATGAATGCCTTAATTTTTATGTCGTCTTTTTATTTCCATGCCTGTTGCTGTCTCACAACTTTTTTTGTCTTTGTTTTTTGTGTTCTCGTTTTTGCCATGTCTATAGACTTTGATATTTATGATCATCATTTCCTTTTGCATTCGGTATTTGACTGCCGTTGTTTAAAACAAACACATTGTCTTTTTTTATGTAAGAGAGCTAGTCAATATTAAAGACAACTTAACACCAAAATCCAATATAAAGAAACCATACATAGTCCGTAAACCGTGAAGACAAAATTCAATATAAAACTTTTTCTCAAACTCTGTGTTCTGTGAAATGATGTTTTCTTTGAAGATCAAAATTTATAGTACCTCTGCGCAGTTTTTCGTTTGAAATTCAATTAACACCCATCAAATGTTGCTTTCAATTATTAACAAAGAATTTTATTCCTGCTTTGTAATGATGAAATTCATCACAACATAAAATTAAGAAGCGAGTACTACATTAAGAAATACTGCAAACTTTATTACATAATGTATTTGCATTCTTATTATGTCTTTACGTTACATTCATAGTATAGTCGACATATTCTCCTAAATTTCTTTTTGCATCTCGGCCTGCACTAAGGACACCGAAATAAGAACATTTTTGTTTGTCTATAATCAAAGCTTATTTAGTGATTTAATGATGTATAGAGATGATCACTTTTAGATTGTTTGTTATGCATTTGCTGTCTTATTGGTTCAGTCCACACAAGTCCATTAATATAAACTTATCAGTCTAAAAGCCAATTAATTGCAGATTTCTCAGACGAATGCACTTTCAAAATTTTGGCTTAATTTTTTTAAAATTCAAAGTAATATTCTGGACATTTGTCAAGTTTTCTTACAATCAATTTTTTGATTAACCTGTGGTCTATGATGCGTTGTATTGTATTGTCTTAGGCCCCCTTGTGTGTGACAATGTCTGTAATAGTATGTTTTCAGGTATTTCTATGTTTACGGATTACATTGATGCATCTTTGTTTGACATATAGCAAGTGAATTCCACTCAAACAGGTGATATAGGGGCCGTCTTGAACTTACTATGAGGTATTATTAGTTGTACATTGTTTAAGGCCTCGTGGTGACTTCAAGAGTAGAACAACATTCCCTTTGCTTATCCTTTGAATTACTTGACTTAAGCATTTTCACCCTACTGAGGAGAAAGGTCACGGACAACATATTTCCAACTTCTTCGATCTTTTGATAGTTGGTGTCTTGTATTCCCTTTTCATCCGTTTCCTTCTCAAGTACTCTTCTCCGTGTAATTCTTTGTCTTGCTTTGTTCCCTTTTCCTTACATTTTCCATTGATCGGATTTGCAAGTGATGTTGGTTTTGCCTTTTTGTAGGTTATTACCTCTCTATTTCCATTTCCTCTTTCTGACTTCCTGTACTACTGACATTTTGGGTTGTTCTTTGCCAAAAATCTTCATTTTTTTTATTTTACCGGTATTTTGCCACCATATCTGAAAAATGTTTCTTAGACATTTGTTTATTAAAGACTGTTGTTTCTTCTGGTTGTTGCCAAAAATCTTCATTTTTTTATCTCGAAGCCATGAAATGGCTGGAGAGATATTGATATGGCAAGAAAAAATCACGTGCCCCGCATGAGGCTTCAAGCCTATTAACAGCTCTAAAAGATGATCCTCGTGTTTCCGATAAAATATAGTGCGCTAGTTTCTTTCAAAATCGTATACATTTAGTATTTAAGTTATATTTCTTCATTTTCTTGAGTTGAATACAGTGTTGTTTTAATAAATTGAAAACAATATGCATGTTTATCAAATTACTCGTTTTTTATATTGCGTCTCGGATCAACGAACTTGTCGCGCAGTAATTTGCGAGATGAAAATAACATTGTTTACCTGTGACAGTGCATATATTTATAGCAATGAAATCAACATGCGAAATCACACTATCCGATTATTTTCACGTATTACGGAATAATTTATTACATGCAGACGTATGTAGCAGTTCTTTGGATGACTACGAAGTTTTGCCACATGTAGATTTTCAGGGCTTCGAGATTCAGCTCCATCGGAGCTTTGATTTTCTTTTATTTTGTCACCATATCTGAAAGGTGTTTTTAAGACATTTGTGTATAGATGACTGTAGTTTTTTCTGGTTGGTAACTGTAAGACACCATGTTTCAGAGTTATAGAACTGGGCTGATTTCTCATTGCTGCTGAAAATTCTGAACTTTGGTTGTTATGATTCTTGATACTTTCTTAAACATGGCAAGGGCTATGTATGCTTCTGACACCTTCTTTTGTTTCTGGTTCTGTGCTTTGTATCTGTCTAACGTCATTGTTTTTGTGTCTAACGTCATTGTTTTCTGTGTTCTCGTTTTTGCCCTGTCTTTGGACTTCGATTTTTGTGAATTTCACCCCTTTGTTCCTTCGGTATTCTACTGCCGTTATTTTGTTCCTCCGAGATGATTAACCACGCCTCAAAAGATACATAAATGCAGTATCCTTTTCGAGCTGTGTTGTTACAATATTTATGTTTTTGCATGTATTTTCACGACTTATTTATTCTTTGATGATTCGAAGTCTTGCCATCTCTTCAATCCTTCATCTGCTCGTTTGTATGTTAAGAGAGCCAAATTATTAACACAATCTAGATTATCAAGTTGGTTCATTAGATTCCACTGGATTCCTTTCCCTTTCCATTTTCTGGTGGTATGAAGTCTGGACCCAATTACTTCCAATTTTTATAGTTTTAATCGCTTTAAGGGTGGGACTTGAACAATCTATTCCGAAATGTTCTTCTGCAAGTTCGTTGTCTGCAATTGTTTCCGTTGATTGGTGTTCCGCTANACAATTGATCCAAGAGTTCTTTAAGGAAGGTTACAGTTATGCAAACATACGCAAATATTCCAAGAGGGGATTTTGTGCGGACATACGCACAATTGATCCACGAAGCCCTTAAGAAAAACTGTATTTTTGCGGACGTACGCAAATATTCCAAGAGTGGATTTCGGCGGATATACGCACAATTGATCCACGAAGCCCTTGTGGAAAACTAGTTTTGCGGACATATGCAAATATTCCAAGGGTGAATATTGTGCGGACATACGCATGTCTTTTTAGGAAGATTATAGGTTTGCGAACATACGCAAATATTGCAAGAGTGGATTTTGTGCGGACATACGCACAATTGATGCACGAGGCCCTTTAGAAAAACTATAGTTTTGCGGACATACGCAAATATTCCAAGGGATGACATTGTGCGGACATACGCACAAATGATCCACGAAGCCCTTAAGAAAAACTGTAGTTTTGCGGACATATATTCACACTCTTAAGAAAAACTGTAGTTTTGCGGACATACGCAAATATTCCAGGGTGAACATTGTGCGGACATACGCACAATTGATCCAAGAGTCCTTTTAGGAACGTTATAGGTTTGCAAACATACGCAAACATTCCAAGTGGGGATTTTGTGCGGACATATGCACAATTGATCCCCGAAGCCCTTCAGGAAAACTGTAATTTTGCGGACATAAGAAAATATTCCAAGGGTGGACATTGTGCGGATATACGTACAATTGATCCAAGAGTCCTTTAAGAAAGGTTACAGTTTCGCGGACATACGCAAATATTCCAAGAGGGGATTTTGTGCAGACAATTTTCTGTCTTAATTTATTTTATCAAATTCATAATAAACATGCCCCTGATTACCTTTGTGAACTAATGCCTCCTTTAGTGGGTTAATTTGCGCAATAATAGTAATTATGTTATGCCTTTCTGTAGATTAGAAATTACAAAACGATCTTATTTCCCTTCTACAACCAAAGTCTTAAAAAGCCTTCCTGTGAATACTAGAAACCTGTCGAAATATCAATATATTCAAACAGCGAATAAAGGTACACACAAACAAACCACCCCTTGTTCGGAAAATAAATATCATACATACTAAATTAAGGCATATGTGTAGTTCCCTTAATGCCGATCTGTGTCGTTTAAATATAAAATCAAGTCCAACATGTTTATGTGGCCATCCTGTTGAAGATGCCATCCACTTTTTTATGGAATGTCCATTTTATGAACAATGTCGTGTTGATTTATTTAATAGGCTACATATATATCCAATAACTATCGAATTGCTGTTAGCTGGTTACTGATTTACAAAACACTGAAATATTTAGAAGTGTACACTTGTTTCTGGTTCTGTGCTTTGTATCTGTCTAACGTCATTGTTTTTGTGTCTAACGTCATTGTTTTCTGTGTTCTCGTTTTTGCCCTGTCTTTGGACTTCGATTTTTGTGAATTTCACCCCTTTGTTCCTTTGGTATTCTACTGCTGTTATTTTGTTCCTCCGAAATGATTAACTACGCCTCAAAAGATACATAAATGCAGTATCCTTTTCGAGCTGTGTTGTTACAATATTTATGTTTTTGCATGTATTTTCACGACTTATTTATTCTTTGATGATTCGAAGTCTTGCCATCTCTTCAATCCTTCATCTGCTCGTTTGTATGTTAAGAGAGCCAAATTATTAACACAATCTAGATTATCAAGTTGGTTCATTAGATTCCACTGGATTCCTTTCCCTTTCCATTTTCTGGTGGTATGAAGTCTGGACCCAATTACTTCCAATTTTTATAGTTTTAATCGCTTTAAGGGTGGGACTTGAACAATCTATTCCGAAATGTTCTTCTGCAAGTTCGTTGTCTGCAATTGTTTCCGTTGATTGGTGTTCCGCTAAATCCTTAAACTTTCTGCTTATCTACGTTGTTCTTTAATTGAGATAAAGGTGTGACCATGTTTGTCCTTGACAGGTTTTTTGGATTTGGGGACTTCTATGACAGGTAAACCTCTAATGTCGTACATTTCTTTTGTGTTACTTTGTTCAGATGCTATTTCTGTTCTTGTTAGCAGTTCTTCATAATTGCATCTTAATTAAGCTATGGTACTTTTTAACTCTTGCTGATTTTTTTTTTTATAATCGGATATTAACCTTTTTTTTCTTGACTGAATCTTTCAACTTAGCTACTGTTAATGTATGGCTTATCTTTCATCTATATTTTTATTGTTTTAAGTGAAACCCATGTTTGTTCTTCTTCTACTTTCTTTTTGTCAATTGGATCTAAAGAACAAACAGTCAATAGAATCTAAATGGAAAGCAAACTCTTCGAACAATAGGACTTTGCAGGAAAGGGATACTCCTCATTTTAAATGTTTCAAGTTTCTAAATAAATCATATTCATACTAATATCGAAGTCCTGGAATACTAGGTTGGTTTATAGCCTGTGGAACTAAACAACCGCCAGAAATTGGCACAGACCAAATAGTGGTACTAAATAAATGTTTTAAATAATTTATCACATTAGGATATTGATTTACTCCGATTCGTCTTTTTGGCTGATTTTGGCTTCCCTATTTAGATCATATTGGTAATTTGTTCTCTATCAGCTTTTACACATATTTCGGTTCATGGATTTCCAGGTATTTGATTTTATCTGCACTGATGAGACATAAGTAGTTAAAATGCGCATATGCAGAACCTAAATTCACAGTAATCTCGGTATATTGTTATTTGTTGTTAGTATTTGTTGGTAATTGCCTGTACTCATTTTTTTCCGAAAGGTACAGAATTTGTGTTCAGTATACATGACATCTTTACGTTCATTCCAAAGTACTTGTACTTTCCGTATTTAATTCGCTTATTATTATATCATAATAATTTTACTTAAATGATGACAGAAATACAGTATGAAAATCTTTGATCAGACATATGAAACATACATTCAATTAAGAAAAATGATTCCGTTACTTACATTAATGACATTATTTCTACTCACCTACATACCAATACACCTTCAACATTTGACAAAACTACAAACAAAATAGAAGCAATTATTTCACATGAGATAACGTAGATTTATTACAGCAATTATCTCAATAACAGCTCATTAACAAATGTTAATTATTATTATGTGATATTATAGAATTTGCTACAACAAAACTCATTACAAGGATAATGTTTCACATTATTTAATTATGATTACTGAACATTAAAGACAAGTGTAAAATACCGATAAAAGAGATCAAAATCTTACTCCGTCAAAATTGCGGAAACAAATGTACAAGGGCATGAATATCTGTACAAAAAATACCAAATGAAAAAATAAAGGGATATGGAGTTAATGTACATGGGACAAAATTCCTATAAATTCATGGTAAGATAAAGCAAATGGAACGGTTTCATTGTTCTTCTTCATCTTGAAGTCACCGTGAGGCCTTCAACAAAGAGCAAACATTCCTACCTAATAATAAGTTCAAAACAGGCCATAGCCCCGATTTGAGCGGAATTCATTAGCTAAATGCTGAAGATCATCGCTACATCCGTGTATCCATTTTGTCATGGATCGGGGTCGTCAGCAGGCATAGCATATCGGGCAAAGTACTCAAATATTAGATGGCACGAATTGCATAGACACAAACGGGAATATTAGGCATCATTAGCCACATACATGTCACCTGGTCAAGTATAAACAGTATAAAAATAATCAGGGGAATGTCGTATATTGGTAAAGAAACTATATGTCTGTTTAAAAAAATAAAACTGGAATTGATTTCTGAAACTGTTATTCCACAATTCCACTTGTAATTTTCCGATGTCGTCTATAAAATTGAGAGGGAAAGTTACAATGTTAGTATTCCGTATACTTTATTTTAGCAAATTGTCTGTTCCTGTCAATTTGGTGATGATAAAGAATAGATTCTATAACTTCATGGCTTTTTCTGTCTCTTATATAGGTTTCTTTGTGCCACATAAAGTATTAATTCATTAATATCCGCTCGAAATTTACAGTATTTATTTTCTTGAGCTAAGTCATATAGCAAACCTGTTATACAATTGTCTTCAGATTCAGATTCAGATTCATCTGATAGTACAAGCAGTTAAACATACAACTTTTGTTATTTTCTAATTCATCTGTTTGCATTTCATAGCTGTCACTGCGCTTTGTATTTTCTGTTATTCCATTTCTAATCATTAATACTTTTTCTGTACCAAATTTGCAAGAAATTATAAGGGGAATGGGAAATAGGGATATGTAAATTTTCGTGCACAACCGCTTCAATCCCACTTGTAAAAATGGTCTCTTAAAGCTCTGAGTTTTCCTTGATTCTGGTTGGTCGGAGTGTGTCATTCTGATGTTTACCTGGCATGTATGTACATGTACAACTGGATGTTAGATATTAGTTATGATAACACTTCCGAGTATGCATTCTTATGTACAGTAATTTTTTTTGTCTTGCAGGTTCAGATAGTTTCTATTTCATCGTTGCATTTTTGTAGAGATTCTTCCTTTACTAATGCATACAAAGAAAATTATTTTTATTATTACAACAAGAATAGGTCTGAACGACCACACAAAACAATCCATAATACAAAATAATCAAAGTATCTTTCCTGCGTAATTTAAAATGCGCATATGAAGAAACTTGATTCACAGTAACTTCGGTAATTTTGTTATTTATTACCAATTTATCGATGCTACTGCTGGTGGACTGTTACTCTCGAGGTATTCACCAACCCAGTAGCCAGTATTTCGGTGCTGGCCTAAAACCCGATTTTATTTGAAAACTTGCAATATCTAAATTTAAGAAAATTTTGTTAAAACCTTAGGAGTATCTCCAGCTTGCACAGCTCTTTTCTTAGCTGATGTTAGCCTCCATTTTTAATCCTATTTGTAATTTGTTCTCTGTCAGCTTTTAGACATATTTTGGTTTATGGATTTCTAAATGTTTTGATTTAATCTGCACTGAAGAGACATAAGTTCTCGAAATGCACATATGCAGAAACTAAATTCACAGTAACTTCGGTATTTTGTATTTCATTCAAGCATTGTTTTTCTAGGCTAATGACCCTGGAAAACTAATGAAAAACACTTTCTAAAGGCCTTATGTCTGACACTACAGTGATAGGAACACTTTAAATGTAATCAGTGTAGATAAACAACTGTATGATTTACTGTAACTTCCAAATACCCTGTGCAATGGACGGACATTCATACAGTATTACAGCCTCCTATGTCATACCTTTATCGACATCAAACATGAGTAAAACTCCTGTAGGGTGATATCTCTTGTACATCTTAGATTCAGGTATATTCGTGCCAATTTGACCACAACGTTAATGTTAAGACTACCCGATTCTTGTACATTAGTGACACAAAAAATAACAATAATAACTCTGCAAGGGACATGTCGATAATGAACACTAGAGGCATATTAAAAACAACATAAAAAAGGAAAAAGTTTACCACGAAAAAGTCACATGCTATTGTCTGCTGGTGATGGACAATTCTTTTGATAATTTCAAAGTCGATTGTTTTATTGAAACGGATGCAATGGAAATTATTAAACATAGTAAATGAATACTGTAAAAAATAGATCCTCGTATGGAATTACTTTGCTTTTTCTTATCCACCTAGTGTTGGATGTAGTACGTGGCAGGGCGTGCATTGTTCCAATAAATGGACCTCCAAACACTCTTACATTCAGTGCGGTTGACCATACTATAATTAACAAACCATTGAGTCAGATCATTCAAAACAAGTAAATTGCAGTGTCTCTAGAATTGACATGGGTATCCCATAAAAACAAATATGTTATTGAGTTTCCAAAAATTTAGTCCCTTTCTTTTGTCATATGTGAATACACGCTATATTCCTTATAAGAAATTTAGAAGCATACAACCAAAAAATCATTTTAAGGGAGTACGAGTCTCAAAAATTTTGTAATTAGAATTAAAATTCTGACCTTTTGTCTTGAAGAGCACATATAATGAAACAACTTGAGCAAAAAAATTTGAAAATCCATGTAGGAATTTTTGAGATATAAGACGTCAAAATTTTGGCGGGAAACAGATCTCTCTAGAGTTTTTCTTCAATTTGCATAAGATGTTTATAGGCCTTTAGATATATGAAATTATAATTAGAAGTTAATTAAATTTTATACACGGTCTATTGTATGTATTTTGAAGTGACTTATGACCAAGAAAATGTGATCCACGTGCAAAATTTTTTAGCACTTTTTGAATGGATAAAACCCGAGGATATAGAATGCTTCTGAAATCTGAGGCTCGTACTCCCTTAATAAATTTACATTAAAAAGTATTTGTGCTTTTTGTTTTTTAAAACGTACTGTTAAGTTATAAAAGTTTTTCCCACTGGATAAATACTAACTGTATGGACAATCAACCTATTTATTGTGATTTGAATAACTATTAACTTTCACGTCGATACCACACTACTGGAAACTTAGAATGTACGAAATTACATCAGACATTATAAAGCGTGTCAGATTCTGTAACAGTAATATATTCCATCTATGTATTTAATTTCGCGGTAACCCTAACAGAATGCAAAAGAAATGTCAGAAATCCATTCCCACTTACCAGGTTGGTACTAAGAAATACAGAGATATCAAAAAGGAGGGGAGAAACATGGCAAGCAGCAGGACATGACAGAAGGAGGAAGTTCCATTTTCAGATTTTGTTACTGTTTTTTTTTGCTTTGTTTTTGTGAACATGAATGCATTTTAGTTTTTCCTGATTAATTCATTTACGTGGAACAATTGAAATTTCTTCTTCAATGAATCTTGATAAGAATCATTTTGAGAACAAAATATTTTGCTTTTTTGTATGTTATCGCGATAATACAATATGCAATTTATTTTCCTTTTTTTATTTGGCATCAAATAGAATAAAAAATAACAATTATTCCATTGTCTCAATGTTTGAATTATGATTTCATTGATGATGATTCATTTATGATTATTTGTTATATATGGCTCAGCTGATCTAAGTCAATACTTGAGTCAGATGGATTCCAACATGTTAATCACAACTGAAAGCAGACAATACACATTAAGATGAAAATTTCCTAATTAAGTTTGCTAATAGTATGTAATACAATTGTCGAGGAATATTGAAAAATTAGCCAAATGATTGATCTATAAATATCTCTTGGAAATCGTAACAACTGCAAATTTCTGTTCTTCAGGAGTTGCCATCGATACATATGAAGCTGTATTTACTAATTTTACCACTCAAAAAGACTTATATAGTCTGATAGGTACTTAACCCTATCATATACAGTAGAATAACAAAATACTAAAATTTCTTCAAATTTTTAGTTCTACAAAGAAACCATAAAAAACACTCTAATGATTTATTTTTTCGTATCTTGTATGCTTTGAACAATTATGAGAAATCCACCAACCATATCGATATAAGACAAAACCTGTGATTAAATGCAAATAAAAACATCGGAAATCAGTAAAGGGACACAATATGAACCTATTGGAATGCCGCTAGTGTATACATGTAACTAGTTTCTTGCTTAACAATCATTTTTTACAGTCCGTAACTAAATGAATTTATCACCATTTTTCACCAAAAGCATATTTTACCTAGTAGAAGTAAAACGTGTGGAAATGCTTGACAGCATAATTCAGATAAAACAGGACAAAAATTAATATGTTAAAACAAGGCAATCGGATTGACTCTCTTTTCGCCACCACTAACACAAGAAGAATGAATTCGACCAGACAGAAAAAGTCAACTAAATATACAAGGTCACAAAAATTGTTGCAAAGGTTCTTTAACTTGCAGCAAATGAGGCATACTTCTCAAACAAACCATCACAGCCAGCTGACTCCTCGTCTTGCAGGGTTGGCCAAAGCAAGACTTTTATCATGTCTCAATTATGAACTGTAGTCAGATAAAACAAGAGAATGTGTCTATAATACACATATGCCCCGCAAACACATTTGTTGCAATGGATAACCTAAGTCAATGAGGCATGAAATTAGTTCAACGTCACTGAATTGTGATGGAATAATGAATTACTGTAAAATATGAATGTTTAATAAGTTTTAAAGATGATTGTTCAATAAATATTTGTTGAGTAATAGATCTTAACGAAAATATCCCAAAAAGTTGTTGAAGCATAAAATATAGGTCAGGTTATAAAATTATCAGTGAATTATGTAGTACTCACCGTGGTGATTAATATGGTCAAATATCATTGTTATATATTGTGTAGTTGTAATGATATAAGTTTAAACTCAAAATCATATCAAAGTCATTCAGACGTAAAATACAGGTCAAGTCAACACAATGTCAAAGAATTGAGTAGTTCTCATCAAGGTGATTCATTTTGTGAAAAATTATAGTGATATGTTGTGTAGTTGTTAAGGAATGGACTTAAAACACAAAATTTACCGAAAGCCACCAAGACAAAAGTGTATGTCAATATGAAAAAGAAAGGAAATGGGGTAAATGTCAAGGAGATAACATCCCATATCCAGGTTACTTAATTATCACGGATTTAGATAGCACTCATCAAAGTGAATAATTCGATAGAGCATCTTTATGATACCGAGTTCCATTGTTGAGAAATGGACTCAAATGCAAAATTTAACAAAAGCCTCCCAAGCGTAAAATATAGATCAAAGCCATTTTATTGTCAATAATTTTGGTAGGACTCATCAAGGCCATCATTGTTGTATGATGCGTAGTTGTTGAGAAATAGTCTTAGACGCAAAATTTAACAGAAGTACAAGCGTAAAATGTAGATCATGGATCCCTAATTGTTGGCGAATCTGGTAGTACCAATCAAGGTGAATGTATTGATGTAATGTTATTAAAATATTACCGGATATTACCAATATTTTGACTTAAACGCAAACTATACTTCGGGACGTACAGACGTACGATTGGACGGACGGGCGAGGGTGGATCTATATGCCCCTTCACATTGTCTCCAGGGCATAAAACAGATATTTAGAGTTATTCCCTGTTTGGAAATACAGAAAAACAATATACTTTATACAATTAAACTTTTAGAATTACCCTGCTTGTTTCTTAACTCTTTAGTCGCCACATTTCTCTTGCTATTCTTTTTAACAATCAGATAAAATATAAATGCCGACAGAAATAATTAGTCTGAATCTTAGTTTGATTGTTGACAAATTTAAACAAACGACTTTATTCCGATTTTAGAATGGCTTTAAATATTTACCATGAGAAAAATGTTCGATATTTATCATTAATTGGTGTTTGTGTACTGTAATAATCAAACAAATCCAAAATAATATGATATTGCCACTCTCATATTATCTTGCTAAAGTTCATTTAGTACAAGACCCGTCAAGCGGATTCTAATCATATAAAAATCTTGCTAAAATGTTGAAAATGTAACACACAGCCTTAATTCTACGACAAAAGGACATTTACCCGAAATCCTATTTTCAAATTGATCTGCGAACATCCTTAAACCAGTTTCTACGTCAAATTTGCAAGATCTTTGACAGTGGCTACTTATATCTGATATCCACTGATTTGTCAGTTATCT
Organism: Modiolus philippinarum; assembly: GCA_002080025.1. Classification (NCBI taxonomy): domain Eukaryota; kingdom Metazoa; phylum Mollusca; class Bivalvia; order Mytilida; family Modiolidae; genus Modiolus; species Modiolus philippinarum. The sequence goes on from MJUU01009122.1 coordinate 148,812, forward strand.
TCGTGATCAGCCTTGTATTATAAGAAGCCAAGATGCCCTTCCACGTAGTACAATATATATTGTTTTGTCACGCGGAGTAAGTCATCTTGCTTTACTATAGATGAACAAATGGATATGGAGTAAATGTACATGGCACAAAATCCCTATAAATACATGTTAAGAAATGGAACAACGCTTTCATTATTGTTCTTCATGTCTTTGCTATATTTGTTATTTTTTCTGTTTTCCCGTTGAAATATTTTGTACTTACCAGAACTAATAACGAAAAATATTCCCAGGGAAGAATGATAATGTACAAATGGCTCAATAATCTAACAATGAAGCATATGGAATAAATGTACATGGGTCAATCCCTATAAATACATGTTAAGATTAAGCAAATGGAACAACGCTTTCATTATTGTTCTTCATGTCTTTGCTATATTTGTTATTTTTCTATTTTCCCCTTGAAATATTTTGTACTAACCAGAACTAATAACAACTAATATTGTGATTTTAATGTTGTTAATACCCCCCAACTATCCCCTTGCGATGTTTTGCTTCGGTAATCGTTTGCCGATATATTCGCAGAGTACTATATCTGTGCAAGTTTTTATTGGATGTATAATAATTTTCTACCTGACAAAAAAAAATGCAATTTGTAAATAGAAAATGTATGTGTGACATATGCTTTCATGTTCTTCAGTTCTGTTAATAATGGTAAAACGATGATCAGAATCCGGATGGAGAACCGAGAGGAACGTCCCCATTTGTTTGTACAATAGGTGATGTAATGAATGATTTAATAGTAAATCCATGTTTTCTATCATTTGTGACAGAAAGATAAATATCATTACACTAAACAAATTTGGTAACAGTTAGAAATATTTATTCAATGTGAATTAAACATTTTATACCTTTCAAGTTACCTATACTGCCTGTTTACTTTTGTTACGTCACAGTTAGTTCGAAACACTCTTGCTGATTGGTACTTATGCTTTATTAAATGGCTATTAATGCTTTATTCCTGGAAATTCCATTAAAGCATGTACTAGAATTGTTTGCTGTAAATATGAGATGCAGAAAATTAAATTAGATAAGTCTTCCCATTGGTTTATGAATAAATGCTAAATTAAGAGCTTTATTCTGTCTAATTTTTACCACTTAAAAGATAAAAACATAGCATAAAAACATGCATTCCGTTATTTGATCTTTTTTTTTATTTGGATCTTTTTGTCTGCATGATTTGCATAAAATGCAGGTAAGGGTTCAATGTTAAAAATAACTAGTTCGATACATCGGCAAACTAATACCGAAGCAGAAAGGAAACTAGCGGCTTACATGAGCCTTTATCGCTCACTTGGAGACTGGTTTTATTCACTGTCACCAGAAGACCTTCCATTATAATGCATACTATGCATCAGTTCACTTAATGTTACAGTTTTTTTTAGAAGATATTCAAACCTTGGTGGCCATACATGTACTAGAAGAGATAGGAACATACAAATCACAAAGGGACCACCCAATGCATATAAAGATCAAATTTGGTTAACATTGATCAAGTTGTTTCGGAGGACATATTTAGTCAAACTTTGATGGCCATATTGGAAGAGATAGGAACATAAAAATCTCAAAGGGACCATCCAAGGTATATAGAGATCAAATTTGGTTACCATTGTTCAATTTGTTTCGGAGGATATGAAGATCTTACTATGCTGTCCATTTTTGTCATTTAGAATACAAAAATACCGAAGTTGCATACTTTACATCTGTCTTCTATTATTGTCAATATAGAAGCCGCACAAGTTATAATTGTTATAAAATTTCAAACTATTTCGCCTTGTAGTTTTAGAGGAGAAGATTTTTGAAAAAGCTTGCTGACGGACGCCACGTGATGGGAGAAGGTCACACAGCCTTCGTCTAGGTGAGCTAAAAAAGGGACAATATGTATGCGAAAATACAAAAACCGACAATTCAGATGCAACACAAAAAAATGAACACAATATAAAGCAAAACAAACAAACAAACAAATAAAAACAAAAACAAAAGTCAAGAATGTTAGGGGAAAGTATAACGTCATCCATATTTACCATACCCCCTTTTTCTGATCTGTGCTAGAACAAGAGTGTTTAAATGTAAGGAAAATTAAAAGAAAGTAATATCTATTGAGTCAGAAGTTGACATTGTAACTGTAAATCAGAAAGGAGAATTTTAAAGTCTTGATGAATTGTCGGCTAATGAAGAGTACACAGTAACTTCGGTATTTTGTTATTTACTAACATTGTCAGTTTACGACAGAGATGTCTTAAAGATGTCCTCCTTTGCTAGTTTAACACTCAACGTGAGAAGCGTAGGAAAAAATGCCAAACACAATCATGTAATTGTATTTTACACAAAGGAGATGTAATGGTTTTCTATTTGTTACCTTATCATTCGTTAACAGAACACATTTATCATTTTAATAACTGCTGTAAAGTGTGAATTCACATTGTTGATCGTCATGGATGGACACATTGCATTTTGATTTATGTAAAGTAAGCGGGAACCGAACCGTCAGTCAAAAACGAACAATCCGTGGACAACGGCAACAACAACAAGAGACAAGGATACCACATGAGTATGGGACAGAAAAGAAAAATGAAGACACACGTATAAATGAACAACACGGACCCAATAAAAACAAGTGCAGCGGTAGAGTAGGCATCTCCTGTTCCTTATAAGACACCTGCCGTGTTGAACATGTCAACTCTGGTAGTAAAGTCAAATCTGGTAGAGGAAAAACTAACTTTACTTGAAAAT
>MJUU01009122.1:151886-172393 GCA_002080025.1 Modiolus philippinarum
AATTGTATTTTACACAAAGGAGATGTAATGGTTTTCTATTTTTCATCTTATCATTCGTTAACAGAACACATTTATCATTTTAATAACTGCTGTAAAGTGTGAATTCACATTGTTGATCGTCATGGATGGACACATTGCGTTTTGATTTATGTAAAGTAAGCGGGAACCGTCGGTTCGTCAGTCAAAAACGAACAATCCTTGAACAACGGCAACAACATCAAGAGACAAGGATACCACATGAGTATGGGACAGAAAAGAAAAATGAAGACACGTATAAATGAACAACACGGACCCAATAAAAACAGGTGCAGCGGTAGAGTAAGCATCTCCTGTTCCTTATAAGACACCTGCCGTGTTGAACATGTCAACTCTGGTAGTAAAGTCAAATCCGGTAGAGGAAAAACCAACTTTACTTGAAAATTGAAAAATCTGTTGTCTTCCGGGAAACAGATATCCCATAGCGATCCACAAGATCGTGATGTCGACCGTAAAACTTCTGTAGTGATAACTTTAAGTTATTGGTGACATACCCTTGCCTATAAGTAGTGTATTTGTAAACAACCGAGCTCTGATCAAGAAAGTCATTGTATCGACCACAAGCTCTTGAATAGCGAATGAGTTGTGAGATGTAAAATCCATATGCTGGCACTTATAAAATGTTGCTACAAAGAAAAGGGGACTTGACTATTGGAAAAGTGATGTCATCGCGTTTGCCAAACAGCCTAGATTGTAGTGTACATCTGTTGTCGAATTCAAGGTGAAGGTGAAGGAGAGGCAGATGTGGGCGTATATATATATATATATATATATATATATATATCTGTAGTATCCTTAATTTCGAGTTTTTTTTAATAAATAAGATGAAGGTAATCACCAAAGCAAGGGTTGTTTAAGAAATAATTCATGGCAGGTATATGGTTATTGGAAATTTATCTATGGTCCGGGCCTTTATATTCGAATTTAACCCAGACCGTTAGCGAGGGGTTAAATTTACGAATATAAAAGCCCAGTCCATGGTAAAATGACAACAACCATATATACTGGGGTCTCACTGTATCGTGGTACGTACAGTTTGGGGATTCAAGAAGAAAGGAAAGTTGGTTCTTTCATCTGGTCCTATTCTAAATATTTATTTCATATTCTTCATGCATCTTTTTTAGTGAAAAATCTATATCTAAGGTATATTAATGCATCGGAATTTAATGTCTAGAATTACAAGGTCGGCCATTTAATGTCAGTGGAAGAGTCCTTTGTATCGCGGTAATAAATTCCATCAAAATGAGGGGCACATTTCGAGACCAAAGTAATTTCTTTCCGGGATAAATCAAATTACTGTATCTTATGATACTTTCTTTTGAGATAAAGTTCAGACAAAGTTTTTCATAACATTGATTTAATCAAAATATCTTTATTTGAGCATGAAAATCTCAATATTCAAAATGATGGCACAAAAAAATAATTTTAATGCATTTTGTACATTTAATTTATTTAATTATTTCAAAGTTATTAATATTCAAATACATTTCTGAATTGTCAGACGTATAAGCTGTATGAATACTTGTCTAACTTTATCACTAGCACTTCCTACTTACTGGCAATAAAAACCGTAATTATCAACGAAAATGTATAGATGCGACATATTTGTATTTTAGGCCATAATACAAGGAACCCCGAATGTTGCCTCTATTACTTTTAATATTTGTCAGACCACGAGACCATGTTGATATATATGACCTACAAACATCAGACAACATGTCCACAACTTGCAGTTCTTGAGATAAACAAAAATACTTTTTTAAATATTTTTTTTTCGGGAGAGAGGGTTGATCATGAATTACCAACATTTATCTGATGATATATCAAGTTTAAACCGGTTTTGACCAGTTAGATAAATATAGTCTCTAACATTGTTTCCAGTTTAATACGTTTATTTCTCGCATCGAGATAGTTAAATTTTCACATTTTAAAGTTCGAGGTTTACCCGAGAACTTGAAAATGTGAAAATTTAACTATCGAGATGTGAGAAATTATCGTAATAAACCGGAAAACAATGTTAGAAATTTTTTCTCTAATTCCAACTCAATTTATTTGGCGTAAAGCGATCTCCGTAGTCTCCAGTCTCAAGTATGCCGCCATTTTGTTGCTGTCATCGTTGCTATGTGCATCATTGCGCCTTTCATTGAAAAAGGTGTTAAGTGTAATATTTTTGATAAAAATGTCATATTATCAATAAATTGAGATATCTTAGTCATAAAAATGCAAAAAAAAAAAACAGTTCGCTAGACAATGATGCAGGTGGTACTCTCATCAACACCCGGTTGCACTATTTCTAGAAACTGACACTGATTGACCAATCGGCAAGTGAGATCAATTTCTAAACATGTTGATTCGGGAAGTATTTATTTATTCAACGTATGTTGAATAAAGCCCCGTGCTATTTCCTGTCAAATCAATTCGGAATACATTTCTCGGTGTTTATCATTGATCATTAGAAAGAAAGATTAAACCACTTTATCCCGATTATTACCATATTTTATCCACTCTCGATAGTTAAATGTAAAAATCTTAGAATGCTCGGCATGCCTCGCATTTAAAATTTTAAAATTTAACCATCTCTGGTGGATAAAATATGGTAATGAACGGGATCTTGTGGTGTAATCTATATTTATCAAATGATGGTTAATTGTTAATAATTTGTTTCTTTCAATTACATTTGATAGAATTGTTGAGTTTAAGCAACCCTGAATACAACATTGCACTAAATTTTCTAAAGTATACCTGACATGAATTATTTCGATTCTAATATGACAGAAAATGGAATTTTCCATTCTGAAGCGATCCAAGAGAAGACGGATTTCCCGCTGCCATTACTGTCTGTGTCTATGACATCACAATACACAATCTGACGTTTTTAAAGAGATGCAAGTTCAAAATTCAAATCGAAAGCAAAGCAATACCCATTTACGTGTCTGAATGGCATGATTTAATTAAAAACTGTTCTTAACCTTTATTTCCTTCATAAACTAAGACGAGCAAAATTAAAGACATTGTTGTTTTCATCCCGTTTTCTCATATTCCGATACCATTTGCGCATGTGCAAAATACATTTTGTATATATACTGGTTGACGATTAACAAGAGCCATGTTAGAATTAGTGATAAAATATCATCTATATAACGGAAGCTGAATTTAAAGGACTGGGCCAGTTTTTTATCTTTATTTTGAAGAAGCCTCATAAGAGTGGAGAAACAGATCAACTAAAAGAGGTGCACAGTTTGTGTCTATTGGAATTCCTCTGGTCTGTTGAAAGACAAGTCCTCCGCACTGGACAAATATATTGTCGACCAGAAATTCTCACATTTCCACTTCTTCCTCTACGTATTTTTCTGTGATTCTGAATCGTATTTCACAAAGTATGCTTGTTCTCTGGCTATAATAATGTATTTATCTCTTCGTCCGTTCTTCTTTCGGGAGAAACATCTATGAATTGTATCTCAGTTGTTCATGAAGAATGGTAGTATAAAGTCTAAAAAAGTCAAAAAGTTTTAATGCTGTTACAGTGTGATAATGATCTCGATTTTAAGATATCACACTGATCTTTAGAGTTTGTTTAATTTTGCTAGTCATGTTGTCAAGTCTGCTTATTTGATTTCATGTCGGATCTGTACCTTTTCCGGTGCAAAGCTAATTTTTGCTCACTATCAATATATTCAAAATGGCGATGTATTCTGATGTTAAGCAGATCTTTAGAATTTTTTAATATCCACATTTCATTTACACCACTTCTCGAAGAGCTAGTATCACAGTATTTTTGAATGCCCTCTTTCACGGCCGTCAAGATTGAGTATCTATAGAATACTTTGAACCTTGTAGTCATTTTCATATACATATCTATAGATATCCACATAGTGTATTACATTGGTTAAAAATAACACATGTAAATTTTGAGATAATGTTCATTAAAAAAAAATCCCCAAATAAGCGTATTGGACGCGAAATTTTCGCCAGCAAGAGTTTGCAGTATATAATTGTAAGTATCACTTACCGCTGACGTGTTTACGTTAGACCAGATCATTCATGTTAATTGACGCTGATGACTTGTTCATGGCTACTTTTTTTAACTTATGAAACAACGCATTCCATTTCATCATGCCCTGTCTCAATTTTAAGGTCATATGGACATGTTCACGTTAATAACTCTATCTACTTAGAAAATAGTAATGGTGCATTACATGATACCCCGCCACGTTTCACAAAAGTTAAAAGAGGCATAACCCCAGAACTATGTGTACCGCTGAACCCAAGATTATACTTGGCCTGTGTTTAGTGGTAAACAATTTACATACCAAGTTTGAAGACAGTATTTTATTTCATTCACAAGTTATGATTATGAAACCCTAAAAATTGCAAAATTTCAAAGTTTCAAAGGGCATAACTCCAGAACCCCTTGTACCTCTGCACTCAAAATAGAACTTGATTTGAGTTTTTGTGGTAAACAACTAACATGCTAAGTTTGAAGAATTTGTGATATTTTGTTCACAAGATATTAGTCGGAAACCCTAAAATTCGTAAAATTTCAACGTTTCAAGGGGCATAACTCCAGAACCCCTTGGACCTCTGAACCCAAAATCGAACCTGCGTTTTGTGGTGAGCAACTTGCATACCAAGTTTGAAGTCCTTGTCTTATTTCGTTCACAAGTTATCAGTCGGAAACCTTCGGGGGACGGACGGACGGACACACGACTGAGGGTATTACATAATACCTCGCCACTTCGTGTGGCGGCCTGGTTATTTCTCAATGGCTTTATTATTGAATATCGGTATACCTACGCTTCCTAGCGCGTTCTTTTTCTAGAAAGTTAGCATATAACTAGATGTTACCAAGCGAAAAAGGTGATGAATACTAAGTTTTCTAAAAAAAAAATGGTTTAAATATTGAACACTGTTAACTTTTGACTCACTTGATGATGAAAAATTATCTGTTAATTGAAAGGCTTTTAGTCTATTTAGTTATAGGAGACGCTTCTTACACTTAATACTTAAACGGTTAATGAAAACAGATACTAAACTATTTGCTTCTTCACCTATAAGACAGAATCACTTAAATGGAATAAGTAAATGTATAAAACCAAATGATTTTTTGTTTTGACTTTATCATAAACCCAAAAGCAATATCGGTAAATCGAGCGGGAATTAGTGCGTCTACCACATTATTTAAATTTATTTTTCAGGTTTCTATTGTTCTGCTATGGAACCACATTTCTGATAAGTGCGGTTCATCAAATATTCGATTTAATTTCGACAGAATATCCATAATTTGTTGTAGTAGCCGACTGTTGACTGCTCTTTTTTTTTAACCGTTATCACGGATACAGCAGAAATTTGCACATTTTTGTATTGTAGATAGTAATTTAGTAGTTATCTATGGATTAAGTGGCAAAACAAAATTACCAAATCCTCAAAAAAAATTATGATTGTACCAAAAGTTTATAAAATAACTCCCGGTTTTCATGGGAGTACACACTATGAGTGACTTAGTTTTTAAAGACGATTTTTATTTCCGTGCATTGTGGCTGTCTCACGTCTTGGTTTTGTCTTTGTTTTTCTTTGTTGCCGTTTTTGTCTTTGAACTTTGATTTTTGTAATCCCCACATCCCGGATTACAATAACGCATCTACGTTTAAAATAAAAACATTACTGATGCAAGGAGTAACTCCGGATTCGGCTGAATATACATCTTAATATGTAGCAATTCTATTTTCCATTCGGCTGACATTACTAACTAAAATATTGAATGATGATTTATAATATCGCACTTTCTAGTAATGCTCTACATTTAGCAATGAATTCCGCTCAAACCGGCTGACTTGAACTTACTCTGAGGTATGAGCATAGCTCATTGGTGAAGGCGTAATGGCGACTTCAATGAAGCACAACAATAAAATCGTTGTTCCATTGCTTGGTTTTACCCTGTATTTGTAGAGACTTTGTTTCATGTACATTTACTCCATATCCTTTCGTTGTTCATTCAATATGGGATGAATCAAATTGGCAAATAGAAATGCACTTAGTGCCTACTGAAATACTGATTGTGTACCAAAATTTCAACTCATCAAAGTCGACATCAATTAAAAAACTAAATTAAACCCCAACATGCAAAGGATGTCCACCATTATAATTGTGGAAATAAGTCTGATCCTTGAAAAATATTAAGGCCTTGCATGAGCTTCGAGGAGAATTGAATACCAGTCTTTTGGTAGGGAATGACTTGATAAGTATTTTTTCTTCATTTCGGAGTACGAAATTGGAAATCCACTGAATAATTAGGAATATAGAGAAAGTCCGAAAGATTTGCCAGCTAGTGAAAAAGGGGGTAGTTGAGACGAAAAATTGGTAGTCTAAAGTTATACGATTCTATTCGCCCAAGACGACACCAAGTTTATGATGATTTATATCCCGAAAAAGGGATAAAGCAAACTGCCGTCTCTAATCCGGTCGACTTCCTTTGAGAGTTCTAAGGGAATATATAAAATAAACTATAAATTACTAATAAGTTGAAACGATAAATCAGAGCTTACTAATGCATTTTTAATGACTGAAATTATTGGAAATATTATATTTAATAGACATAAGGATCTATAAACGAAAAGTTTTTCCAGTCATATTAAAAATATCAGTCGGAATATCTTTAAAAAGAAAAGGGAGAGATTGCACAATAAGATGAAATGCCAGCTTATTAAATTATTTCAAAATATTTTTTGTGAACAAATAAATGTTAACATGGCAAGTAAACTTAATTCAATATTGCGACCTTATATATGTCTATAACTATACATAAACTGATTCTTGATTTATTGGTGGAATATTGAATAGATATGTCTCCTGATTTGATCTTGTGGTCCGTCTGTGATAATTATCAGTTACATTTGTACATTGCATTTCATTTCACCCATAGCTGTGATAGTTGAATTGATTCCACATCTGTAAACATTCTATTTACAGTTCCATTGCTTTGATTTTTAAATTTCGAACCTTTTTATGGTAAATTCTAACATTCTGTTCCGGACATGGACCTCTACTTGTTTTAATGTTTCCGTACAATATCAGAATTGATCATTGTCTATGTCAAAATGAGCGTTTTCAGGGTTTTTTTTATTGTATTTAAGAAAAACTCGTACATTTTCAGTTTATATATACTGCATTAAAATATTGTTATCTGACACTTCAAGGGGCTAAAATTAATTACCTCACTATCAAGCAATATCTTCATTTTTTGAAATCATTTTTAATCAACTTATCCCAGTTTCCAAAAACACACATTTTTATGTATTTTGTATCAGTTCAATGAAAATGAGGTAAAAGCAAATAATTATTATTTTTAATCAAAATGATATGATGTTTATGTGTCGGATTAATGGCTTATGGCTTTCCATATATTTGATTTTAATGCTGCTGATGAGAGGTTACGCCTTGAAACACGTGTACAGCATAACGAAATTTACTGTTTTTTATGCAACTTTGGTATTTTTTATATTTTGAACCATATATTGGGCCGATGCCACTGCTGGTGGACCAGAGGTATCAAAATTCTAACCACTTAAAAATATCCATGCTTCATTCCGTGTATGGCACTGTTGGTACTGAATTTGGCTTCTTATTTCGATAATTTGGGGAAAGGGTACTTTTTTTGGGACTACTTTTGGATTATGGCTTTCCATATATTTGATTTTAATGCTGTTGATGAGAGGTTACTCCTTGAAACACGTGAACAGCAATACAAAATTTACTGCGTATTATGCAACTTTGGTATTTGTGTATTTTGTAACCGTTGGACTGATGCAACTGCTGGCGGACCACAGGTCCCCGAGGGTATTCACCAGTCCAATAGTCAGACTTGTCTGAAATGAAAATTTTGACCTTGCGTTTTTTTTTGTTTTTTGTTTTGGTAATGAGTACTTCTTTTCTAACTATTTTTGGATAATGGTTTTCCATATTATTTGATTTTAATGCTGTTGATGAGAGGTTACTCCTTGAAACACGTGAACAGCAATACAAAATTTACTGCGTATTATTCAACTTTGGTATTTGTGTATTTTGTAACCGTTGGACTGATGCAACTGCTGGCGGACCACAGGTCCCCGAGGGTATTCACCAGTCCAATAGTCAGACTTGTCTGAATGAAAATTTTGACCTTGCGTTTTTTGTTTTGTTTTTTGTTTTGGTAATGAGTACTTCTTTTCTAACTATTTTTGGATAATGGTTTTCCATATTATTTGATTTTAATGCTGTTGATGAGAGGTTACTCCTTGAAACACGTGAACAGCATAATGAAATTTACTGCGTATTATGCAACTTTGGTATTTGTTTTGTATTTAGAATATGTTAACAATATATTACGAAATCTTTTGTGTGAAAAGAATTACTTTTACGATCTTCTATCCAAAATAGTACTTAAATCGAAACTCATTTGTAGAAATATCTGGACTACATTCCGTAATATGTTATCGCTTAAGAGGCACGCGATTAGGATCTAAAAGATACAAATGGTGTTTTTCAGGCGTTTCTTCCCTTATATGGGGTCAAAATAGTTAAGTATTATGGAAGTTATTTTCCAAACATAGTTTGGAAGAAGTTCTCACTACCAAAAAATATCGAAATAGGAGGCTCTATCGTAAATTTATCATTCAATCCTTATGCGATCAGTAGCCACCAGGTGAGCGATACACGCCCATGTGAGCCACTGGTTATTTCATCTCCCTTTTACCAGAAACAAAACCTTGTATTTTTTTGCTGTTTTGTTTGATTTAATTTTTGAATAAATAAAATATATTGTATATATTTTATGCAACAGAATGATGTTGATTAATTGCCTTTTAGCATTGTCATAAGTAACTCGCATTTTATGGAAGGGGTTACCGTTCAATATTCAAGTAGAAATCGGTCATTCGAAATGTACATACAAAAAGAAGTCTTATTAGTACAATAAATTATGATTCCGTGTAAACCAATATGATATCAATTGTTTTTTGAGGTAATATTTGAGTTTTTAGTGAATAATTAAGCATTTAGACTATATATTTCTTTCGACAGCGTGAAGAGGCTAATTTGCAGATGAATTATACATTTCTTTAGACACACTAGTATGTGTTTTTGTCCTTGAGAATGTAATATAGTGCTGTTTTACAAACGGATAAAAATATCATGACAATGAAATCGGATATCTTGCAATTAACAGTTGAAATCTGAAAATATAAGGTGTTATGTTTTATTATTTTCCTGTTTTCTGATTGGTCGTTCAGTCAATTTCAGGTCATGTTAAATCGTGATATTTCAGCTTCTAGGGTAGACCAACAGCGGTCATGCGGCCTACGGCTCGATGAATATTACATTTTATCGGGTTGACAAATCACGATAGCGACATTAATGTATATTATTATGCTTTCTGTAAGAAACTGAATTAATAGTGTCTAATATACTATTTTGGCATAGTATACCTGCAGCCATGTACTATGCCTGTCACGTGACTTGGAAGGCGGAGCTACAGTATTGTCAATCAAATAGTGATGAAAATCTTACCTGTAGGTTATCAACCTGAATTTGGTAATATTTCTAATAAAATAAAGTTTTTAACCCCACTTGTGACCATTCATTTGACTTATCTTTCCATTTTATATTATGAAATAAATGAATTTTTGGGATCTGTCATAAAAAGTTATTTTTCAAACTTTCCATGACATTATGCAACTGTTTGAAATATAGGAATTTAAACTAACAGTAACTAAATGAAAAGAACAACTATTTATTAACATGGAAATTGTAATAAAAAGATGAAAATCAATGACACAGTCAGCATAATAATGATAATAACATTGTGTTAAGCAATGACTATGCCAAAATAGTGGTCAGGGTTGAATACACATAGCGCACTCCCCTTCGGGTCGTGCACTATGGTCTCAACCCTGTCCACTGTTTTGGGCATAGTCATTGCTTAACACAAAAATCAAAAATCCAAAATCACGGCAATTCATATCCAACACGAATTGAGACAGCATTAAAAAGATAAAAGATATAAACAAAAACGCCACCGTGAAAACTAAAGCACTAGCAGTGTGTACCCCTACAAAAACTGAGGCATCACCAGGTTACGGTTCCGGAAGGGTAAGCATGATTTCAATCCCATAAAACATGTTGAAAACATAAAGCCATAAAGAACAACTAATAATTAATAGTCTTGACTCAGAACACTACCAGTATACTGTAAATGGGGAGCTGTCCAAACTTATTCGTCTAATGCTAATGAAAACAAACCCCCCTCCAACGCACGGTACTTAAGAATGATGACATTTTGAAGACAAAGTATACAGCATTGGCTGTTGTGGTATGCTTGTAGACTTTTACTACTCTTGGTGGGAACATCTTGCTTACCACACAATCAATAAGAGTTGTCGACAGTATTCATACAACCTGAAGTAACCAAAGCTATGTTCAGAGGTTCTGTGATCACACGGCCAAATATAATGCCACACTTACAATATATAAAGACTGCAATTTGCATGTAACATAGAAGTGCAGCACATAAAATATTGAAAGTAGTATTTATCATAGAACTGAGATACGTTTTACCAACTCTACTTGCTTGTCCGTTATCTAGCTATGATTCCATAAAACGTATAATCTGTATAATGATAATAGTGAAAATTGCCTTTACTTAATAGATTTAATTATGAAATTGATAAGGCATTCAGTACCATGCTGGGAAATGTTGGCCACATTAAAGATCGTCAAGTATAATATTGATGTCCATATAAATGATTTAGTTCCTACAATAAAATGGACATTCTACTGTGAATTTAATTAACGTAGTAAATATAAATCTAACGTTAAGCCGTTTCAATGTTCCATATCCGATTCAACTTCAATATTCTGCATGAAAACAAGAGATATTAAAATGATAAGAATAGAAAAGATATTAATTATACTGCATTATTATCACCGTTGGAAATTTACATAAAAAGAGTTTATTTTGATGAAAGCTTTAATCAGTGATATCGATGATTGCTATATCTAACAGTATACACAGGAGAAGTGATCCAGTAATGTACAGTAAATGGCTGCGGGACATTTTTTAGGGGATCGTAATTTTGTTTTATTTGCAAAATGGCACCAGTCAGGAGATTAAAATCTTAACAGTAATACTATTTCGATTAACAACAGATTTTGTCAAAGAAAGGAATAATAAAAGTATTATCAATAATGATATTACCAGCAGTGTTTATCAGTTATAAAGTTAACAACAATGTTATCAATTATAACGTTAACAGTGTTTTCAATTATAACGTTAACAGTGTTGTCGATAATGATATTACCAACAGTGTGTTAAAATCAATGTTACCAATGATAACCAACAGTGTTTTCAGTGATTATGTTAACAACAGTGTTATCAATTTAACGTTAACAACGGGGTTCAATTACAACGTTTTAAACCGTGTAATCAGATATAACGTTAACAACAATGTTATTAATTATAACGTCAACAGTGTTATCACTTTAAACGATAACAACAGTGTTATCAATCAAATCGTTAAAGTATTAACAAGTATAACGTTGAAAACAGTCTTATCAATACTATAACGTTAATAATGTCATCGATACTATGATTTTAAAAGTGTTATCAATTATAACATAACAGTAGTGCTTCAATCAAGACGTTAACAACGATCAATTATAACGTATTAGTTAAAACGTTAACAGTAGTGTTCCCAATTATAACAAAGTTTTATCAACTACAGCTTTATAATAGAGTAATCATTGTAACTTTAACACTGTTTTACCGACAATTTTTAACACTACTGTCTTTAAAATGATACAATGTATACGCAACTACAGGAGAAATGCATTATTATTATAATAGTTCTTACATACTACCGATCTGTCTTAATGTTTGTTCAAATTTAAATTTTTTTTTGTTTTTTTAACTTGCTTACAAGAAAAAATTAAGAAACATCTTTTATTCAAAAGTGTGATGATATTTAATTTGTCATCTACTAGATTAAAATTGTTTGATAAGGAGTTATGCAAACAAGTTAAATCAGAAAGTCATTCAGACTTCTTTCAGACTTTTATTTGTTTGTGAGTGACTTGGTCTTGTTTATATATGCATAATTCTCTTCAACACCGTGTTAACTGATTATAACCCTTCTATTTATGAAAATGAATTTAAATATCATTGTTTGAAATGATACCTGTAATAATAAGCATCAGAATCGGAATTTATAGTCTGTTTTTTTCAAAGCGACTTGCAAAGGCACTTGAAAAGGTTTGTCAGTAACCTGCCATAGGTCGGTGGTTCTATCCGAGTACTCTGGCGTCCTCCGCCACTAAAACTGAAAGCCACGATATTGCTGAAATACTTCTGCAAGTAGCGTTAATCCCTATACAAATAAACATTTTTACAGAATATACAGTTCTTTTTATGGCATATCAAAATTAAAAAAAAAACCGTATCACTGTTAGCTCAGATAGCTACCGCCGGATATTATATTGGGTAAAGTCTTATGCACTTGAATGTGAAATATATGAAATAAGAAAAGTTTAGAAATATTACCCCAGTCAGAAGCAGAACAAACTAAAGCAATTCTTTGAAAAGTAAACGGTTTTGTGCAATGTCAAAAAAAAACCAAAAACAAACAAATTTGCATGTAACCTAAAGATATTGCGACTAGTCATTAAGTTTGTGAAACTTTAGAATACTGAATGTTAATGGATGAATTCTTGACAAAATTATAGAGAATGCATCAATATTAAGTTTTGTGACACATAATATATATGTACGATGGCCGAGTTGAGCCGTACAGAAATTTATTTTTCGAAGCGGAAGTAAAATATATTTTTTTTTAAATTTGTACATGTACAAATGAACAAAATGGCAAATGTAAAAAAAAAGGAGAATTTTGTTTATATATATATATTTTTTTATTTTGTACATGTACAAATGAACAAAATGACAAATTTAATTCTCACTTACATTAAAAGATAGGGTATTAAAATTCTTGTTGTTTTGCTGGGAACCGGCTCATACCTACGACAAATATTAGAGGCTCCTAAGGGGTTGGGTCAATGTAAAAATGCATATAAAATGGAAACACGGGTTTGCTGCTTTTATGGAAAATCGAAGTTATTGTGTACGTTGCATGCTTTTTACGTTCCAATGAACAAGAACAAGAACAACAATCTTTATTGTACAACCACATCATACAAAGGGTTTGACAAAATATATATGTAATACAGAATTAGAATAATACATTAAACAGTATATGTTTACTATATATAGTTCATCTTTTAAAAAGACATTCATAAATAAATCGAGCAGTATGTTTTAATATTAAAGGATCTAATGTACCAGAAGTAAATATAATGAAGATCTTTGACGATGTACCCAACAAGGAGATAAATAATCCTTACTCTCCTCATTTCACTGACCGTAATACTGCCTCGTTTCCTCGTTGTCCTAAACGATCGGCAATAGATCAAACCGGATGCCTGATGATGGATTGGGTAAAATCTGAAATATGGGGAATTTTATATCAAAAATTATTTTAACAAAAACAACAAAAATCATCAAAATGGAACAATTAATAGAATTAAAACCAAACAATAATGATAATGACCTTCAATCATCTTTGAATTACCATCGTATGTACACCACATAAACGGGTCAAATTGCAATGACTGCTGTATAATGATACTGTTACAGTTGTACTGGTTCTACACTATAAATTATCTCAAATTCTTAAAATATAAATAACTCTAAGCAAACATATGAAATAAGCTGTTGACTGTATTATCAGTTGGAAATAAATCGATACTAATTAAGAATGTCTATTAAAACAATGGTTCCAAATTAGAATCACCAAAAACAAGTCAGCCTACAACCCGGGCCTACAACTGATTCAATCAATGAGAAACAATCTTACAAATTATAGGACAATTTGGTGTTGTCAATCTATATTTACTGGTAAAAAACAAATGTCAAATTGACGGGTTGGTGTATGGTCCCTATTTTCCAATCTCACTGGTGTTACGATTATAGCATTGCAAAACAACAAGAATTTTAATACCCTATCTTTTAATGTAAGTGAGAATTAAATTTGTCATTTTGTCATTTTGTACATTTGTACATGTACAAAATTAAAAAAATATATAAACAAAATTCTACTTTTTTTTTACATTTGCCATTTTGTTCATTTGTACATGTACAAATTTAAAAAAGATATTTTACTTCCGCTTCGAAAAATAAATTATTTCTGTACGGCTCACCTCGGCCATCGTAGATATGCACACTTCATACCAAATACTCAAACTTTAAACTCGAAAGATTTGACATAAAAGAAACCGATCTTGAATATTTACTGAGTAAATGGCATCCACAACACCTGTCAATTTTAAATTCAATAAAAATACACCATGTGGGTGTTGAACATATAACATTTGAAATCATTTAAGTATTATCAAGTTATCATAATGTATCTACTTTTATTGAAACAAGTTTAATATGTTTAATGATATGCAAAAATTGTTTAAATTTAATTCAAAATTGAATGAACACTTCAAAGCCATTCTTTATCAATTACCAGGCATTAAATATTTTTATCCTTAAATTTCAATACAATATCTGAACAAAAATCTTATCTATTTTGTAAAATTCTCGGGAAGATCAAATGGTTAATTGATTTTTCAACATTTAAAATATTTTTGATTTGAAAATAATTTTATAAATAAAATATGCTGCAAATAAATTATTATTTTTAAACTTTTCAGTTAGAAGAGTGAAAATAAAATCTTTTCAACCTGCCAACAACTGCTTGAAATGAAAATGTCAAAATATTTTATGGCATATGAACGAAATGAAATGCTATGTGTTTTGAATATTCTAATTGCATGCCAAATAGTCGTGGCTGCGCAGGAATTTTAAGAAGGAAGTATACACAAACCGCGTATTACAACGTTCAGAAATCAAAAAAAAATAATATTAAGTCTTTTTCATAATCTGGCGCAAAATTACAGGGAATATAACCGGAATGCAATATAAAGAAGCATTCAAATTAATTAATTTCAGTGTAGATTACAATAAATATATGCTTTCCATATTTAAATAATTTCAAATGTGACCTACTTTGAAGAGGTATAAGTTGTTGAATTTTGTCATTTACAGAATTTGGAGGAAATAACAAATTAACCGAACAGATTTGTCAAAAGCCAAAGTCCAAGAGGCAAAAAGTAAGCCAGTTGAAATTCACCGGAAAATTGTAGACTGCAATGGTCCTACCCCCCCTTTCAATACGGTAGTGTCCAATAGCAACTAAACAACAATTGCTTTGGCGTATTGAAAGGTCGTAGGCAGTGAAAACAAATGATCATCCCAGTGCAAATTAAAAAAGGGAATCTGGAATCGGAGTCCGGACCAAAACTTAAAATGTTTGTTCAGCGGACTGATATCAGAATAAAGACCTTGTATGAGACGGAATTTTTATTTAAATGTTCTTTAAATGTAAAGGAAAATTAACCCCCTTTCTTTCTCGATTACCCTAAATACCAACATGTTCGAAATACTACTTTGAAAGAGTTAATTACATTAAACCACATAAACAGTTATATTTGTAAAAATTGTGTAAGGTGGAGAAATGTTAGATGTATAGATTCAGAATCGTCATTCTGCAATTGCATTTAGCCAAACTTTCAATGTCGGTTTAAGTCAAGCCAAGGAAACCAATTTAAAGTGGCTGTACACTTAATGATTCCAGAAATAGGAAATAGGAATAATTCGGATATAAAACCAAAATATTAGTGCAGTACCCGAAACGTATCTAAATGACACTTGTTGGTTCACGTCAAAAGACTTTGATTTTTAGGAGATTTCATCCACGGCCACCAATCGATCTAAATCACAGCAAATGCAATTGACGAGAAAAAGTATAGAGGAACGTCCGGATATGATTTGGAGGAATCTTACAAAATGGTAACATTGTATATATTTGAAGTCTTCATCAATGATAAGGCTGTCACGGAGATAACTATGGTTACAGTAATCTTGGTTTTTATTTATTTAAAGACGTAAATAACCTTACGTGGCTATTTCGGACGTCAATGAGGACAAAAGCAACACTAATTAAATCTTCTAGTGTCATTCAGATACGTTACAGGTACTGCGCTTGTATTTTAAATTGGTAGCCTTGGCTTGACTTGAACCGACATTGAAAGTTTGGCTAAATGCAATTGCAGAATAAAGATTCTGAATCTTTACAGCTAACATTTCGCCACCTAACACAATGTTTACAAATATACCTTTTTATGTGGTTTAATGTTTCCAGGAAAAACTCGATGGATTTATTTACCACCTTGCATTGCAATACATATTACTTGATATAAAAAGCTTTTCATGTCTATTTCTCTACAGCGATATCTAAATATAATATTATGGCAGTTATTAACAGCAATCATCGTAAAACTACTTTCACTTGAAAGAAACAACGGTAACGAGATTGAATGATAGACTTTTCATAGTCCCGTAGAGATCTGCAGCTTTTTAATTGATACAAACAAAGTCTACAACTTGTCCATAATTACCTTGCACTTTATACGGAATCTAATCTCATTTCTGCTTAAACGATTTGGTCGTTTGTAAAATCGCTCAGTAAATAGTTGTACATATTGATTGATAATGAAATATTAACTCATTTATTAAAGCTGCAAAGCTTTACCAATTTTCAGTAGTATACTGAAGAAATTATATAGACAAAACATATTTTCCCAATTAACAACAAATTCTAACATCTAATAATCTGCAAAATAACGGCATTAGACACATGTTGCTGACTATATCGAAAAGGGCAAACAGCAATAAAGTGTGAAAAGTTATTTATATCACAACAAGTCAATCAACTTTATTGTGAATAAGTAATATATAGATGTCTCTGGCTAAATCCAAATAATTTGTACCTACTTGTAGCACAGAAAAAGCTTGTTACATGTTCCTTGACTTGAATTGTGTACCCCCTTCTTTTAGTTACCCGTTTTTCTACCCATACACATAAATAATATTGTAGTGTTTTCTTGGTACATGTTGTCTAGATGGTCATGTGTTAAATCGATGAAAAACATTTTCCGGTGGTTAGCTATATAAAGTCAAAGGGGAGTTAATTCCAATTTGAAAGAGGTTTAGTATGCTAATTAAGTTATCTCCCCTTGACAATATCTAACTAACTTGATACCGGGAGATAACTCATTTTACTTAACTGATTCTGAGTAAGAATAAAACGTCCCTTTCAGTTTTAAAACTACCAAATATTACCCGGAAATCGTTATTTCACGGAAAACTATGATGTATTAACGTTAATTACTCAGAAGTCATTTAAAACAGAACTATCTTTAAAAGCAGTGACGGTTATTAAGAGCCACACAAAGCCAACAGAGATGTGGAGCAAACTATACATTATCAAAGTTCTGCTTAATTTTGAACTGGGTAAAGTGTAATTAAATTCGCATTTAATGCAATAAATATAGCTGCATTGAATCTTATCCAAGTATAATTACTACAATCTTTCATAGTCTCCTATAAAAAAAAGCTTAAGATTATCATATGATCAATGACTAAATAACATAGATTTATATGGTTTTTATGGAATCCAATGTGTCTTCGCCCCCTTCACTTTACATAATTTTTCATACTCATTCAAATCACATTCTTGAGATACATGTCTTGTGTTGATGTTGATAATAAGTGTGGTGCTGAAATGATGTTATGTAATGTTTGAAAGTAAAACATGTACTTATCTCGTTCATTTTATGTACTATACAACCTATACTATTGGGTTATTGCATGAATATTGGAGAATATTTTTATTTATAAAAAATACTTTGTTATGAAGCTTTCATGTCTATTTCTCTGCAGCGATATCTAGATATAATATGATGGCAGTTACACTGTAAAAAATGTGTTTAGGGCCTAAACGTTTTCCTAAACACTATTCTTGCAACAGATTTTAAACACGTTCTGAACCTAAACATGTTTAGTATCTAAACATGTGTAGGAAAATGTTTACAGTCTAATCATGTTTAGATTTTATGTGTTTAGCTTGTAAACATGTTTTTGACACTATGTCTTCATGTCATTTATCATAAATGTTATTATACCTTTTGAAGAGTTTGTTAATGCATCATGGATTTTATATGATAGTCTTGAATATTTAGATATTGGTGCTGATTAAAGCTCATAAGACTTCTCTGTACTGAAATATTTACACCAACTGAAAACTGACTGCACAAAATAACATTTTATCTGTATTTGACCACAAAGAAAGAAAACAAGCCTCAGCATCTCATTTGACAATCCGAGACAAATCAAAAATTTTCAAATTGGATTAAATGAAAGCCATTACTTCAAGATGAAAACCAACAATATAAACCTTATTTCTTCAGAAAATCTTCTCCTATCCTCTCACAATATGTAATACAGCACTAGATTTCTTTACAATATTTAATACAGCACTAAATTTTTATAATCATCTGTGTGGTCCCTGTTTAATATTATTAGTAGTTTATAATTAAAGTTTGGAAGCGTAATAAAAAATAACAGAATGTAGAATACAAATCGTATATATTTATTACAAATATTAATTATATTTAAAAAAAATGTGGCATATTTATATCCAACAATATAGGTCATGGAATGTCCATTAATATAGCTCATGGAATGTCCAACAATATAGCCCACAAAAGGCCAACATGATAGCTCCCGGGATATCCAACAAACGTCCTCGCTCACGGAAAAATATAATCCTTAATGCAAGTTCTACTGTCATTTCGTAATTTGTAATAAGTAGCCGCATATCAAGTTTGGAATTTCAGGCTCAGAATCCTTTAAAACTTCCGTAAAGTGATAACGAACATGTTGGTGGAGTAAAAGTGCATGGGCTATTGTTTCAAACCAGTTTCTAGTCTTTGCTCCATTGTATTGTTTGATAAGATTGGATCTCGCATAATGTTGACTTTGGACAGCTTCTACTTGGAAACGGACAGTCTCAAACATGTATCTGAAAGCAAAAAAGAGTAAAATGGCTTAAAATTTAATAAAATTAATATTCACAAATAAAATTAACATGAAAATACAATTTAAATTAACAGATACATTCACGTCACAGATGACGTAGAACATCGGTAGATCGCAAGAAAATTAAACCCCAAAAGATCCAAAAATGTATATTGACCCCCCTTTTTTTCAAAAATTATAACTTGAGCAGCGTATATATGAAAAATCGTTAAAAAAAACAAAAAAGTTAATTTTTCTAATTACTACTTACCTTGACTGAGATAATTTTACTATAAATGTTCCCATATTCCATGCTGATATCTGCAAAATAAACTTTATTTCCCCTGCTTGTTTACATTATCTTTCATAGAAAATGGCTGACCACGCTATTTCCTTTGTGTAAAATGATACCTGTGGCGGGAAAGTTTTATGTGTTCTAACTCTAAACATGTAAAATGTTACATGTTCTAACTTTAAACATGTAAAATGTTACATGTTCTTATTCTAAACGTGATTAGGAAATCAACATGTTGAGAAATCATGTGTATAGAATTTAAACATTTCCCTACACATGTCTAGGCTAAACATGTTTCACATGGTGTTCAGAGCCTAAACACAATTTTTACAGTGTATTAACAGCAATCATCGTAAAACTACTTTCACTTTGTTTGGACCGATGCCTCTGCTGATGGACTGTTAGTCCCCGAGGGTATTCACCAACCCAGTAGTCAGTACTGCGGCCTGACCCGAAAACCGATGGTTTTGATACTTGCAATATCTAAATTTTTTTGTTTAAAACTAAGGAGTATCTCCCTCATGCATAGCTCTGTCCTTAGCTGAATTTTGGCTTTTCTATTTAAATCCTTTTGGTTATTTGTTCTGAAACAGCTTTTCGGTTAATGGACTTTCAAATGTGTTGTTTTTGATCTGCACTAATGAGACATAAGTTGTCGAAATACACATATGCGGAAGATAAATTAACAGTAACTTCGGTATTTTGTTATTCAATTTAGGATCTCAAATTTCCATTCAAACAAATATTTTTCTATCAATATGATAGATTCAGAAAGTTGTGTTCTTTCGAAGTGACGTCATCGGGTATTGTCGTCTTATTTCAAGGCATCACAACTTTGCAGTCGGAATAATTTGAAAAAGTCATTCTTTGTCACAGGTAGCTCATAATTTTATCGCCTTTTTTACACCTTTAGTGATCTCAAAGCGTTTTAAGCATCGCATGGTAAATATATTTGATCACCAACAAAGGTTTTTTTCCTATGTGAAAATTTGCTTTCACCTCGACATAAATTAGTAAAATACATAGACATTGGTGAATTTATAGCAATGCATGAATTTTTATATCCCTGACTTATTTTTCTACCAGCATATCACCAGTTGTCGGTATTACCCCCCCCCCCCCAAAAAA
>MJUU01009122.1:177668-200283 GCA_002080025.1 Modiolus philippinarum
ATTGATTCCAATCTTGGTAAATTTCCTGAAAGTCTCAAAGACCACTTATTTTTTGGAATTCTACTTAGCAACCATATATCCTAGAATTCTTTTAGTAACAATAATGACTATCAATAGGTAGATTAAAAAAATATGCCAAGGGTGTATAACAACTGTTTTCTGTGTCAAACAGGGAGTGCGGGGATAGCTGTCGTTTCCGACAACATCTAGTTATAATTGACAGAATTCACGAAGCTCTAGTTTATCACTGTTTTACAACAGGCTGGCCATTTAATAGTATGTCGCTTTTGTATCCCTTATTTGCACTCTCCTCAGCTGATTTTGGCTTTACATCAAATCATATTGGTTGTTTGTTCTCTAAACATTTTTGAGTAAACGGTCTACCAAACATTCAGATTTTATCTGCACTGAAGAGACACAAGTTGTCGAAATACGCATATGCAGAAATTAAATTCACTGTAACTTCGGTATTTCGTTATTAGTTGTTACACTCGGGTTAGATAATACGATATAAATGGAAAACCCAGTGTAAACAATAATATACTGCAATATCCGTGAATCATTTCTCTATTAATTGGGTTATAAAAAGTTAACGAACAGCATGCTCAAAACCATCGAGAAAATTGTAAACCGCAACGATTTTGACTGGGTGAAGAAATCTAAAAGAAATAGAAGGTTAAACCTGTTTTATATCGCGTCAAACCATACCGTCCATTGTTACAATGTCTGGTAGCAATTCAACAGCAATTGCTACTGAAATCTCGTAGAAAATGAAAACAAATCTTTATCCTGGCATGACTAAGGGGAAAAAGAATCTTTTAAGCATATTTTGGACCGAAACGTATAATTTTCCCCACAAGTGACTAATATACTTTAAAACATACTTTTAAATGATCGTATGAGACAGGATCATTTGGAGCCCTGAATAATAGACGGTCAAGGAGATGGTCATGCCTAATGAGACAGTCCAAATATTTTGTACTAGCTTTGGCGTAAAGATTCCAAAGTGGAAAATACACTTCGTAAGCAGGAGAAGTAAGGGTAGGATAAATTGATAATTTTGAAATGAAAGTCACCCCTTTTTGTCAGAATCTTTTTTATGACCTTTCTGTCGAATTCAAAAGTCAAAAAAAAATTAAGATCAAGTAGTTTTTGTTGTTTCCTTTATCACTAATTCTGGAGGATATATTGATGTGATACATTCAGCAAAAGATGCTTTACTAATAGAAAGAACATCATCATTGTATATTTAAGGGAGTATGAGCATCAGAATTCAGAAACATTCGACATCCTCGGGTTTTATCCATTTAAACATGCTTAAAAATTTTGGCACATGGATCATATTCTCTTGGTCATAGGTCACTCTCAAATGCATAAAATATACACAGTGTATAAAATTTTATCAACTTCCAATTATATTTTCATATAATTTAAGCTATATAAACAGCTAATGCAAATTGAAGGAAAACTCGAGAGAGAACTGTTTCTCGCAAAAACTTTTGACGTCTTATAATTCATAAATTCTTCAATGGATTTTCAAAATCTTTTGCTCAAGTTGTTCTATTAGCAGTGCTCGTCAAATCAAAAAGTCAGCATTTTAATTCTGATTACAAAATTTCTGACACTCGCACTCCCTTAAGGTGTCAGTGAAAATACATATCTTAATCATACTTGTCATGAAAATAAATAATTTGATTTTAATTTGAGCAATAAATTGTTTGTTGCAAATGAAAATAAATAATTTGATGTGATATTTGGTGAAAATAAATAATTTGTTCGAGATTTTCATGAAAATAAATAATTTTTTTTAAGCAAAATCGCCCAAGCCTCCCCCTGAAAATCAAATGGTCGCCCCCTAATTATCACATGCCACAATCTTCCAGGGAAGCGTACAAGAAAAACATTAAAAAGACAAAAGACAAACGTAGACAACGATGGGAGCTGGAAATAGCCGGACTTTGTACCGGCAGTAGCAAGTGCTTTTGTTACGGTTAAACCGGTTTACGGGTACCCAAACCTCCCCTTTCTCAATCCCGTTTCCCTATAGTATAACAAACATACATATAAAATCCAATACAGGTAAACTAATAACTCCAAGACCACAATCTTTGGGAGGAAAGAAGAAGACAATAAGTAATTTTGAAGATGGGTCAAGGGGTGATCGCCGCTATACTGCCTGCTAGCACAAGGAGCCTAGTCTGCTGTTAAACACTGTCGCACTACGGAACAAAATTCAAATTCAAAACTTAAAAGGGTAAAGTAATCATAATGGATTTCAGTAGACATTAGCAGTATAAGTGAGAGGCTAGTTCAGTAGTTTACCTGTAAAATCTTCAGGTTATTGGATCCCAAAGACGATTTAACGGAAAGATGCAAAATATCTTGTCAATATCCCTTGTTCCAGAATGTAAGTCAAGTTCCAGTTTGGATTTTTTTATCGGTGTTTGACATTTTTTAACAACATTTCCGTAAAACGAGGGTGAAAAATGTCCTTAGTAATAAACTGTTTGCGAGTCACACCATATTGAGATATCTTCTTACTTGTGTTTAACAATTTATGAAATCTGTAACCTTGTTGTAAAAGTCATCAAGAGTTGAACAAACGTTTGCGAATCGTACTTTGTTTTACCTTGCATATGTAGAGAATTTGTCTCATTTGCATTTACTCAACATCCTTAGTACAAATAGAAGCAAATAGACAACGCAGGTGCAAAATCACCGGAAAAATTGTCAACCGCAAAGGTTCTGACTTGGTAAATGCGTTTTAAAGAAATGATGGGTTAAACCGATTTTATGGCTCGCCAAACTCTCCTTCCATTAAGGTAGTGTCCGGTAGCAACTCAAAAGCATCTGCTATTGAAAGGTCAAAGAGAGTAAAAAGAAATGTTCCTCCCAGTATTAAGTATAAATGAATCTTGAATTACAGTTCGGACCGACACTTCAATTTTTTCCACAATGGACTGATATGTAAACAAAATAAAGACCTTTGCAGTTTGATTCATATGTTCCTATTTTTCTATTTCTGAATAAATTTTTTCTCTCTTATCTCTTAGTTAATGAAAACAAACATCTACGGGGAACGTAATAAAACTTTAATGACGTTCCTTTAGTTCTAACATACATTGTGTATGAAAAAGAAAGGAAATGGGGTAAATGTCAAGGATACAACATCCCATATCAAGGTTAAAACGACCCAAAACAAAGCATCTAGGGGTCATCGTACGGTCTTCAAGACAGTGAGGAACTGCACACCATATAGCAAGCCCTAAATGGCCCCCAAAAGGTAAAAAAGTGAATAAATCAATGGAAACAAACCACATCCAACAACCCAAACACCAAGAAACTAAAATTTCACAAGAAGACAAGGACATACCAATGCCCAACACACTCCCGACTTGGGACAGGCGCAAAAACCGCGGTGGGGTCTCAACTAAGCATTTTCAATCGTGAAATCAAAGATTTTCAAATCATGCTAGAGTAAAAAAAGAACAAGACAGCTTGAATCACTTTATATCGGGACGTGTTATTGTAATAGTATTTCTGGTGCTTTGATGTCGATGCTCACTAGTCAGTGCATCAACAATGCATTGTTTAAAACAATACCACGGCTGTGCTACCGTTCCAGTGATCGTAATGTCTCGTTAAGGCACTGATATGTCGAACTCTTCTCAGCCTATGATACCTAATTGGTGAAGAATTAATTGCTACATAAAACAAATATGGAAAGAATCTTGATACATCTGAGAAAAATAAATCGAAGGAGCAATGCACAAAATATCAATCTAATAACTTTTATTAGATATTAGATTAATTGTAAGCAAAAAATAAGAAAAAGTCTTTTCGCTCTTGGCGAGCATATTTTTTGTGACACAGTTTTGAGCATATCAATATCGATTTATCAGTCTTGTATATTTAATCAGGACTTTCATCATAAATGGGTTGCAGCTATTAATATCATCACCATTACAAATAGATGTTAGGGTATCGTAAATATCATGTACGTGAAAGAATTTATTGATATTAAACACAGGGGAATTACGAATAGCATTATTAATTTGACAAAAAATGATAAAGAACCTAAATGGTAATTCATTTAAAATTTCTAACATTCCTTTTTCATGATTGGGGACAAAACCACAACATGTTTAGCACCAAAATGTATTACTTGCATCGAGCTAATAAGAAACTGGGATCAGCAATGACTGAGAAGAAACGTTAAAGCAATAGGTATTGGTATTAGTTTCGCTAAGTGAATACGATTACAACGCATATATAAACGAGATTTGATAAACGTTTTGACTGAGTTGTACGACAATTTTCAAACCCTACTTTCAATCAGACGCACTGGGCCCCTACCTTTGGTATAAATACTATTATTCATTATAAGAGCTCATCTCATGAGATCCAATACTACTAGTCGATACTATTTGGTACAATCGTGCGATACTTTAGTACTCGTTGATACTCTATATATTAGATGAAAAAATATATACTAACTGTAAGCAATCTTCAGTGAAATATCGACCAACTATATAGAGCTAATGACGCTCAAATACGAAATAGTAAACGAAACTGTAAAAGAATATGTAAGAAAAGAGATTCCAGGGTGAAATTGATTCACTGTTAATGTACCCATCAGAATTATTCCAGTGATAGTGTTATGTCTGAGAAATCCCAAATCGTTCAAAATCCTACACATGGACGCAACAATCTTCGATAATGACAGACAAAAATTGAGAATATTTGTCACGATTTTGCTAATCGTATATTAATTTTATGTGTAAATATCACGTCACATTTATTAACCTATAATTAGTGTAGTTTCCAATCCGCTTATTTGATTATTTGCGTGGTTGGTGGTCATTTCCGAGGGTCAACTATGTGGTACCTGCTGTGTAAGAGAAATGTCTAAATTTCTAATTAAATTTATAAAGATTTAGCGTTGTTATTTGTTATTCAATTCAATGTGATGAGTTTAAATCATCTTATTGTTGTGTGATATCTGATTCTCTCCTTTGATGGAGCAATAGTGACTTCCAATCAAAATATCTGAGGTCCTGGAAAATGACCTTTTTAATACTGAATAACTGTTTTGGCTGGAAATCCTTGAAAATTGTCCTTTTACATTACCACTTAATAACTCGGGTTAAATACAGCCCTGAATAAATAAGAAAAATACAAAGTGGACATGGTTTGACACAAACTAATTCAGCAAAGGCATGTTTGAACTTCAAGGAAAAATGTGTTTGGTCTACGAGTGAATCTACACTTTTTTTTTCTAATATGGAAGTGCCATATTGACATCTTTCACACTTTTTGCTGCGTTCTTGTTCATTATCTCGAAGCCATGAAAGGGCTGGAGAGATGTTAAAATGACATGAAAAAAATCACGTGAGGCTTCAAGCCTATTAACAGCTATAAAAGATGATCTTTGTGCTTCCGGTAAAAAATAGTGCGCAAGTTTCTTTCAAAATCGTATACATTGTGTTTTTAAGTTACATTTCTTCATTTTCTTGAGTTGAATACGGTGTTGTTATGTTAAATTGAAAACAATATGCATGTTTATCAAATTACTCATTTTTCTTATATTGCGTCTCGGATCAACGAACCTGTCGCGCAGTAATTTGTCAAAGATGAAGATAACATTTCTTTATATTTGACAGCGTATTGCATATATTTATAGCAATGAAATCGACATGCAAAATCACACCATCCGATATTTTCACGTTTTACGGAATAACTTAATACATGCAGATGTATGGATGACTACGAAGTTTTGCCACGTGTAGATTTTCAGGGCTTCGAGATTCAGCTTCATCGGAGCTTTGATTTTTCATTTATATTGTTTTTATGATGTTAATTGTCTCAATATGCGTTAATCTTAATTGCGATGTTATTCTAGATTTTTGATTAAAATTTTTTTCCTCTCTTTTTTACTTTGGTATTCTGTTGTCTATGTATTGTATGCTATTCAACAAAAGAAACATCCACCTACTATTATCCTTGATTATTTTCTTATAGGGGTTATAGAACTAAAATCGTTGTTGTATACTTTGCAGAGGACCGTTTTTGGTCCTTGCATATCTGCTATGACATAATGAAAGACATTTTTCGAAACAGTTGAATGTACGAAAACTTTTGCGGAGTTCAACATTAGATCAATGGCGGTCGGAATTGAATTTTCATTATTTGTTGATAAAATCAATACATTATTCGTAAACTATCCAAAAAACCATAAAAATTTCCATAAAAGATAAAGTCAAGGTCGAATTCTGGAGTTTTGACGTTTTTCAGTTTGACGTCATGACTTCATCCGTTTTCCGATTTTTTTTTGTATTCGATGCATTCTGCATAACTCAGTGATGATTTGTAATCAAACTAAAGTGTTCTTTTTCAATTAATATAAGGTCACACTTGAAGAAATACTCAGAATAGCAAAAACTGCAAGATCTTTTTTCAGTAAGTGTGTGTCTCGTTTTCGAAAATTCGTTATGTATAGATGATTTCAAAATGGCAAATTGTTTGTAATCATTCAATGTGCCAATGTTGTTCTTGTTTGAATAACATATCCATTAGACTCGCTGCATATTCTCATTTATGTCTCGATTCTATCAATTAGAAATTCTTTTAATTTTGACCGGAAGTGTTCTTTTCAAGAAAAAAATGGAATAGGGTATTGCTAAAGATTATGGTAAATTAAAGAAAACGAAAATAATGTTTTTATTTTAGATTATATTCCACAAAAAGGTGACATGAAGAACAATAATAAAAAAAAACGTTGCATTGCTCGGTTTACAGAAACTGTCTCATGTGCATTAAGTCCGTATCCTTTTTCATTATCTATTGATGGACATTTCGCAAAAGCTGGTCTGAAATTAAAACGATCACTTTGATAAGCTCTATGTGAGTGGTATATAAGTGACGCATATGAAATAACTTTTTAAAGAAATTACTTTCCGTCTTTTACCATACAATGATAGATACATGGATGATGCTCTTTCTATTAATAAGACATATTTTGCTAAATGGATTCTATCGATATATCCTCCAGAACCAAATATAAAGGAAACGAACTATACACCTTGTTCGACTGACATCTTGAATTTGACGAAAAGGGTTATCTCAGTACTCAAATTTACGACAAAAGGGACAATTTTAATATCAAAATCGTCAATTTCCCTAACAGGGACAGTGATATTCCAACTTCTTCTGCTTACTGTGTGTATGTTTCACAGTTGATTCGTTTACACAAGAGCCAGGATAAATTATACAGACTTTTCATTGGGTATCATTTCTTCGTGATCGCGAGAACCGTCAATCCAAAACGAATAATCAAAAGACAATGCTGACATCGGAAACAACAAAGAAACAGAGACACAACATGAGTACGGCACAGAAAAGAAAAGTAAAGACACACAAAGTAAAGACACACACACACAAAGTTGAACAACACGGACCCGTTAGATCAGGCGCACTGGTAGAGTAAGCATCTCCTGCTTCTGATAAGACACCCGCCGTGTGAACATGTCAAATCCGGTAGTAAAGTCAAACAACAATTAAGCTTTAAAGGGAAAGATCTGTTGTCATCTGGGAAACATATCCCATATCGGTCCACAAGATGGTGATGTCAACCGTAAAAGTTCTGGTGGGATGACTTCAAATTTTGGGTAAAATACCCTTGTTGAAGTAGCCTATTTGTGAGCAACCGGGTTCTATCAAGGAAATCACTGTATCGAACACAGGCTCTTGAATTGGGATGTAAACTCCGTATGCCGGTGCTGTTGGAATGTTGCTACAAAGAAAAGGGAAGTTGACTATTGGAAAAGTGAAGTCATCGCGTTTGTCGTACAGCTTGGTTTGAAGTCTACCTCTGTTGTTAGTTATGAGATGAAGGTCAAGGAATGAGTCCGATGTGGAAGTGTCTGTAGTATCCTTAATTTCGAGCTCCTTTGGGTAAATCAGATGAAGAGAATCACCAAATCGAGGGTTGTTTAGTGACAAAATATCATCTATATAACGTAAGCTAAAATTGGAGGATTGGGCCAGCTTTTTAATCTTTATTTTGAATAAGCCCTTCGATGAATTAAGTCTCTCAAGAGTGGAGAAACAGATTGGCTAGGAAAAGCGCACAGTTTGTTAATTAAGACTTAAAATCCTTCTCATTAGATCGTTGAAAAGGTACTTGAATAGATACCAGTCCCTTGTGGAAAAATATGAAGTTTTGGTCCGAACTATGATTCAAAATTCTTTTTACTAAATCCTGGGATGGTCATATCTCTTTCCTGTCTACGACTTATCAATAGCAATTGCTGTTGAGTTGCTACCCGAAACGCATGCCCGTTCAGTTTTAAGCTTTTTGTCTTGTTTTTGTTATTTGCATTGATGTATAGACGATCAGAAATTAGAAAATGTATAAAGACACTAACTTCGCTGTTGAAGGCATTTTTTTCCATTTATGTCTTTTGACTAGTAATGTAACGGACAAGTTAATTTAAAATTCATTTACATTTTAGTATAGAATTGTAACAAACTTCATTTGCTGTTCTCATTCAGTAATTATGTATACGATATAGAATTTGTCTTGTTCTAATTATTCTTTCTAATGGTTATTATTGATCAGTGTGTCGTAGTAGACAATTAGAAATCAATTAGAAAGTGATTTTATTCATTCGAAAATCATTTGTAATTCAATTATGATTGTATCATTGATATTTAATAATCTTTAATTGGTTTGTGAAGGAAATGTTGGAGAGTGTGATGAGCTGGAAATGGCTGTTACACAGCATTCAGATTAAATACTTGTGGAAAATAACACTAAACGGTAGTCGTTTATAATTAAAGTTGAATAGGTGTAAGCCATCATTATCGCAGCAAACATATAAATCTTTTAATAGGATCATTAAAAAACTGAATTGTAAAAATTGGAAATGCCAAAATGATTGTTTGGCATACGACAGCTTACAAAAATGCAGGAAAGTACTAAAAATGTGCTGACTCAATGACATTTAATAATTTACACTAGTAAGGACTGAATATAAAAATGAAAGTGTAAGCTGCATGTCAACTTTCGACAAACTGCGATAACGATCAAACTCAGCATCAAGACTATGTTTACACCTTGAACAAGAAACTGTACAAAACAAAAACCTCAGAAAGTGTTTATTTTAATCCAATAATGCTTATTTCCATATTCGGTCTAGTAATGTAAATTTTAAAACGAAATTTTCATAGTTTTAATACCACATTTGTGTTATAGTACGATTCCTATTACACGTATAATGAATTGTATTGTTGGTTAACAGTTCCACGGGTATGCTCTCTTATATCTTTGCAAAAGCCACGCAAAATGTTAAAATTTTTGACAAGATTGTGGATGTAGAAATAAGTTAGAAATATTCTTTGTGCTTACCCAATTTTATTCTCCTTCGTTGTTGTCAATCCACTTAAAAATCATAAGCTATTAACATAGTCTGTAAGATTATACCGCATTATGTGTACTTAAAATAGAGAAAGAATGAGAATGATGCATAGTTTTAGGTGAAATGCTTCCCAAATAGATATTAGCAGCATGATCTATGCTGAAATTTTGATTACTGCTAATACAGGAGACTATTAAACACCACACGAATCCCGGGACACGAATAATGATTAACATATAAAAAAACTTAAAAAAAGGATTACTGCTTACATTACGTCACCGTGTACCAGCAAATATTGCGGGGTGGGGAGGGGTGACTTTTTTCGGTGGTTGAATGTTGGTTTTCAATTTATATCGATTTGAAAATTTGTTCTCTATCAACTTTTAAACAACTTATTTCTGAATTTTATTATTATTTTTTACCATGAAGAGACGTAAGTTGTCAGATAGGTATACAGGTAGTAAATTTACAGTAATTTCGGTATTTTGTTATCCATATAGGGGTCATAGAGAGGATCACGAGGAACAGTCCCTCTTATTATTTCCCATAAAAGCCATAGAAAGTTGACCCTTTATGGATACATAAAAAATAGTTTAATGTTACTTACCAAACCCTGTTGATTTTACACTAAAACTAATGAAATGAATGAACCTTTGATTTGCTTTTCCGTACGTCCCTCCGTAAGTCTTGTGTCATCATTATCTAATGCTTTTTAACCAAGGATAATTTTAGAATTAAATTAGATTAAAAGGGTAGTGCAGAGTAAATTCGTTACATTTGTATGTTGCCTCTGTGCAAATTTCATACAGACCAGTTTAGATTTCACCGATTTCGACATGACATCTAAATAATTTGTAATTTGCCAAGTAAAAAAAAACAGCAAATTTTATATGCTTTACTTTTAATATAAATATCGCAATCGTATGACAGGCGCTGAAGATCGAAACATCGCGTGCTATGTGCATTGAATAGCCGTGACGTCAGGATCGATAACTCTTGACGTAACGTCATTTTGTATTCTCTGACCTGAACAAATTACACTTTATTACTCTACATAATTTTACATGGATGTAACGGTCTTAACAATACTAGCTATGTAGAGGTAATCCCCGTCTATCATGGTGAATGCGCTTGCATACCACAAAAAATATTTAAATTATATTCTAAACCCATCCTTTAACAGCAAGTTAGACATCTCTAGATAGTGTTCAAGATGTTGTTCAATCTCATAGATTCCTCTTGTGTTGCATGGGATAAAAAAAAATTGCTTTTCGAGCAAATGTAGAGGTCTTTGAATATTTCAGAACATCAATCACCAAATACATGCTAACTGCACCCCGACAAAAGATTGGGCAATAAAAGTTCAAACTAAATACCTTTTCTTTCAATCAATGTAACAACTGTGGCAACTACAGAGGGGAAAAAATGCAGGATTTATTACATGATATAATGGATTATTGAGTAACATAAGTAGAATTCCTTTACAATTCCAGTATGATTCTGACACATAAAAGAGAAAAGACAAATAGAAATATTTTGTAATTAACATGCAATTTACAAACATCTTCATGTAACTTATCTGTTTTATTGCTTACATATGGTGCTTTCAATGCATTCGTCCTCATTTAACACGCTTTACAACAATACAGTTCTTTTTATTGCTTCCTATTTTGGCTGGCTTTGTACTGGTGATTTCCCTTTGTATTCGCTTACGAAAGGAGAGGTGCACTGGATTACTCATTGCAATAAATCTGTTTGATAGATTATTTTCAAGATATTAAAAAACGCGAGGCTACATTGATTAACATAATTTTATTTCTACTAGACTTCTTCATTTGAAGAACAATTGATATGATTTTCCATTTGAATATTTCATGTCGTTAGTTTTTTTTTTTCAGAAACAATTCAATGTTTTAAAGATTATCATGTATTGCAACTTCCTGTGAAATTGATCACGTGACCATTTGACGCACCTTTTGGTCTTGTCTTGCTACTTTTGCTTTATTGCTAAAAATCTACAACTGTTCGACCTAGTCGCATTAATCGAGTATCATCTGGACCGTAGGGATATTGTGAACGGTGGTGGTGGCCAGGACAACTGATTTTAATCACAACCTTCCTCTTTTCTTGTGATTTGATTTGCTTTTCATATATTTAAGCTTTCATTTGTTATGGTCGTTAAATTGAAGATTTACTCTTCCAACGTTACAACAAGAAACGCGTATCATGATTAAAAAAACCAAAGCACATACCACCACCCGCCAGAGAATTCCACAAAGAAGAAAATGAAAAAGAGGAGATAAACGTGAATAATGATAGTAACTCGGTACAGTCGGAACTAGTATCGACACTATATTAAATGAGCAGGAATTATGGCACTTTTGATATTTCTTTGATAGCATACCTTTTTATTCAACTAATTAAACTTGGCCATAAAACTCTTACATTTCTTACATATAAGAGTTTTGCTTTTAATGGTAAGCCTTCCGTTTCCATTTTATTGAAAATGGTAAAGTGGATATCAGGGAAAAGCCGGCAACAACAGAGCACGTATACACAAATTACAAGACCATTCATCCCAAACACAAAGCATTGATACAGGTACTAATTCGTGGTTGGGTTAAACCAGCTTCATGGGACGCAACAATTCCTTTTCTTCCGATTTTCTGTTAAACTTGCGAATTATGTATTTAGGTAATTATGAAAAAAAGGATGTGTTGAACTTATCACCAACATTAACAAACCACCTAGTTATTTTTACGATAAATTTTCATCAAGATGAGTGTTGCATACTTGTTGAAATGTTTGTCAGATCGCAGATACTGATGTTGCAAATATAAAGCTTTCTTCAATGCTGTCGTAGACTTCCTGTAAATCTATAAAATTAACTGTTTGTGTCGAAAAAGGTGGTATCATGAGATCTTCCGATGAAATTTAATTTTGATTCTGATATCATATCACGTTAAACATCAAGTAATTTGTCATTTTAAATAAGTAAGTAATTGACTTGAAGATTCCAGCATGT
This sequence comes from Modiolus philippinarum, assembly GCA_002080025.1. NCBI lineage: Eukaryota > Metazoa > Mollusca > Bivalvia > Mytilida > Modiolidae > Modiolus > Modiolus philippinarum. Next base: position 190,113 of record MJUU01009122.1, read on the forward strand.
TCTCTTTATGTCTACCAGAAAGACACGTGGTTCTGGTTACATAAACAAGATGTATACAATGCTATTGAGGGAAGACAATTCATTTTTTGTTATTTAAAATTTAATTCTAACAATTCATTGTTGTTATGTTGAATAACAGGAAATATTACATGGCTTGAAATTGCTTTGCTTATGTCGCGTTGTCTACATAGCTGTTGCCACTAACCAGACACTCTAATTTGGCTATACTTCTTGAAGTAATTAGCTTTTGTAGATGACCAGAAAAAATCTTTCCTCGTGGTATATTATGGGATTATCCTTTATTGGCTAAATGTTTCGTAGATCATATCCGACGTCGAAAGTCGTAGACGACATGATTCATATCAATGTGACATAGTGAGAATATAGGTATTGCGACAGGTAAAGTTAAATTACCCATCCGGAGCATCATGCAGATCTTGTTATGGAGTATTTACAATTAGCTGATTCGATTCGTTTCATCATTTGCATTTGTTCTCTATTTTTATCACGTTAAGAAGAACTAATGTAAACCCTTAAGCCTCTACAAAATGACAATTACATATTGAAGCTAATTAGATATATTAAGCATTTTCTGACTGACGGTTTCGATAGTCGTAAACGAAATGAATTAAAAACATTGAAGAATGAAAACATTTTGCATGAACCCCGATGTCGAGAAAACGCCTATAAACTGAGGAATGTAAATATTTCCAATGATAATAAAAATAGGACCAACCCTCTACCAAATGATGATTTCAACATTCAGAATTGCAATATATAATGTTTGATTTTAGCACATAACAATTAAATATGTTGATAAAAGAGTCTATGTTCATATGAACTTCTGTTTTTATTGCTTAGGTAGATTCCAGTAACTATTATCATTGCGTTTTATTGCAGCAGTTGGCAATGCTATTCCAATCATTGTATTCCATATCTGTTAATTAGAAAATTACGCCTATCATATCATCAGTATGTATTGTTCACTGCACAAAAATAGAATTACAGGATATTCTGTTAGTAAATAAATAACAAAATACTCAAATAACTGATAACAAAATACCCAAATAACTGATAACAAAATACCCAAATAACTGCAAATTTAGTTTCTGCGTATTCTCTTTGCAATGAATCTGGCTTTCGGAACATAATAACAAGCTTTTAATACGAAACTGTACATAACTATAGCGTCGATCATACGGACATCGGACACTAATCTTATTGCTCGTTTTTGTTAACCTCAGAGTGTTTCTTTTGTATTTTTAATTCGAAAGCCATGAAATGGCTGGAGAGTTGTTAAGATGACATGAAAAAATCACGTGAGGCTTCAAGCCTATTAACAGTGAACTCTAAAAGATGATCTTCGTGCTTCCGATAAAATATAGTGCGCAAGTTACTTTCAAAATCGTATACATTGTGTATATATAGTTATATTTTGTCAATGCCACTGCTGGTGGACTGTTAGTCCCCGAGGGTATTCACCAGCCCAGTAGTCAGTACTTCGGTGCTGACAAGAAAGCCGATTGTATTTGAAACCTTACAATATCTAATTTTTGTAAATTTTCTCGAAAACTAAGGAGTATCTCCCTCATGCAAAGCTCTGTCCTTAGCTGATTTTGGCTTTACATTTAGATCGTATTGATTATTTGTTCTCTATCAGATTTTATTAAACATCTTTGAGTTTATGGTCTTCCAAACGTTTAGATTTTATCTGCACTGAAGAGACATAAGTTGTCGAAATGCGCATATGCAGAAATCAAATTCACGGTAACTTCGGTATTTAGTTATTTCTTGAGTTGAAAGCGGTGTTGTTATATTAATTTGAAAACAATATGCATGTTTATCAAATTACTCTTGTTTTATATTGCGTATCGGATCAACGAGCCTACCGCGCAGTAATTTATCAAAGACGAAAATAACATTTGTTTACCTGTGACATGCGTATTGCATATATTTACAGCAATGAAATCGACATGCATACGAAATACGCAATTTTCACGTATTACGGAATAACTTAATACATGATTATTTGATACTTTAGTTTGGTCTGTCATAGATTATGGCTCAGCAATTTGGGGCACAAAAGAGTACTCCTGCATTTCAGCAGTTCAGAACCGAGCCATGAGATTTTTCATGGGAGTAGGAAAATATACTCCGAATGATGCAGTAGCTGGTGACATGGGTTGGAAACCCCCATGTGTCAGACAGTGGACTAATGTTTTTAGACATTGGTCAAGGTGTACAAAAATGGAAAGTAATAGAATAAATTATAAGGTGTTTAAATGGTCAATTAGAAAGGGTAGTAATAAGATTAAAAATTGGAGTTATCAAGTAATGGAGATGTTGAAATGTTATAACATGGAAAGGTTTTGTAATATTTACCAGTATATACTTGATAAAAGTACAATTTATCATTTAGAACAGGAAATGTTTAATAAATATAAATTAGATTGGTATGAAAGAATGGCTACATATGGCCAAGGTAGTAAATTGAGAACATATAAATTGTTTAAATTCTCATACTGTACTGAACCGTATTTGTTACAAAATATACCTATTCGTCATCGTAGTGCCTTTGCAAAATTTAGATGTGGTGTAGCGTCATTAAAAATTGAAACTGGTCGGTATGAAAGGTTAGAACTAAATGAAAGATTATGCATAAATTGTAATGATGTAGAAGATGAGAAACATGTATTGTTAACATGCCCATTGTATGAAGATCTTAGACAGTCACTTTTTATAGATATTACGAGATGCAATAATGATTTTTCAACTCTTTCTAATGATGAACAATTTTCATTTTTATTCATTAATCATGAAATATGTAATTCTGTTGCCAAAACCTGCAATAATATTTTAATGAGGAGAAACGGTATTTTATATTCTAAGAATTTAAGATGACGAATGTCCATTTTTTATATTTTAAGCATATAGTATGCTGACGAAAGTTTTAATACACATATTGTATATAACCATATATTGTATATAGGTTTTTACACAGTCTCTCATAATTCTTTTAAGATTGGCACATACATGATAGTTTTTAAGTGTATATTCAACATATTTTATTATATGTATTATGTATTTTAACTGTATATGATTGTATGTGGTGAGACTTTAATAAAATATTGAATCTTAATCTACATGCAGACATATGCAGCAGTTCTTTGGATGACTACGGAGTTTGCCACGTGTAGATTTTCAGGGCTTTCGAGTTTCAGCTCCATTGGAGCTTTGATTGTCTTTAACCTTTCAAGGCATTCCTTTTTTTCTTATTGAAAAAATGCTAGCTTTAAGTACTGATTGTCTCATGGAAAAAAAAACCTATATTCCAGTATTTTGAACAGCTGATATCTTAAATAATGGAATTTGATCTAGTACACGTTTGAAAAGGAATGCGACACTGTATTTGGTGACTGGTTACTACGGCATAGAAAATGCAGCATGTGAAACGAATTGATGCTTAACTGAATAACTTACATCACTTGCATGTACGTCTCAGAAACTATAAATTAAATCATGATTAAGCAAAACAATTATCGACTTATTTAAAAAGATTTAATGTGTCCCGATATGGTATCTCTGATGATTTCTAAGAATATATGTCAGTTTTAATAAATGATAACGCGTCATTTATAGAGAAGATATCGACATCTTGTTACGATGTCATTTATTTTTCATGATTGTTGTGTAATATGTGAACAACCTGCTAAAGTTAAGTGTGAATGTATTAACATAATTGTTCTTTGTCAGTGATAAAATATTTATTTCACATATTTCTAATGGTGCATGGGGATATGAAAAAGAAAGGAAAGTCGGGTAAATGTCAAGGAGACAACACTTCATCTCCAGGTACAAACGACCCAAAACAAAGCATCTAGAGGTCACCGTACAGTCTTCAATACAGTGAGGAACCTCACAGCATACAGCAAGCCCTAAGCTGCCCTCCAAAAAGGAAGAAAGTGAATAAATCAAGGGAAATAATCATAATTATATTTTAGGATTTGAAGGGGTAAATCGTCGGGGTTTTGCATGGTGAAAAGTAAGCAGTGTCATAAAAATAGATTGTAAAATATTTTTCAAATGATTCGGATTTTATATCGTGGATGTTCTCCTCAAAATGTCGACATCATCCAATCAAATACATCGGCAAACGAATACTGAAGTAAAAAGCATAAAGGGGGAAATTGCAAAATCAGAAATCCAAACACATGGCAATTCTTATCCAATAAGGACTGAAGACAAAAACAAACAACCTGAACAAGTACACCACAAAATTAATGCACTAGCAGTGTTAACCCTGCAAAAACTTGAGGTATCATCAAATGCTCCGGAAGGGTAATTTAGCGTTCATAAAATTGGCAATAAAATGATCATTGAATATTTCAAGGAATGAGGGCGTTTGTAGGTAGTAGTATTTCATAACTATTTTTTCCGTACATTTGTGAATATAATTTCACTTTCACTAAATACTCCTTATTCCAGTGAGTACTCAATTTTTATATATTCCAACCAAATGCACTGAAATCTTTACAGAAACTTAAAAGTACCAAAAAACGTCGGTTTTATATTTAGATCTACTTCAAGAAAATGACAAACAGGGACGGCTAAAGCTAGGATTAATGACAATCGTGATGATTTCAAATTTTCTGGGGTCTAGCCTACCTTCAGTGCCTCCGAACACGGTGTATATGTATCACAATCTCACTCCTCATGGTATTTTTGTGAACTTATTCTGTTTAATTCGAATGCATTTGTACGATAGGGAAACGGGATAGACGTGAGGGGTTTGGGTAACCATAAATTGGTTTAACTCTACCGCTTGCTTTTGCTAGTGTCGGTAACAAGTCCTTGTCCTACTGTTCCAAGGTTCTATCGTTGTTTACGTTTATCTTTTGTTTTACCTTTTTTTTTCTTGTGCAGTTCCCTTACGAATTTTGGCATGTAACTGTAATTTCCAGCCTTTGTAGGTGTTTCCTGTTATCTTTTTAGTTAATTTTGTTTCTCATTCTTGTATGGTATAATTAAGAAATAAAACATGGCCGCCATACTATATTGTCATTATAACATGGGCTTGAGTTGTTTTTGCAAATATTTTATCCCGAGCGTTAGCGAGGGGTAAAATATGCAAAAACAACGAAAGCCCATGTTATAATGACAATATAGTATTTGGCGGGTATGATTTATTTCGATTCTAATATGGAAATTTTACCCATTTTATATCCGAAGCGAGCAGCGACTATCTAATGGTTCCGTAACATTTTGATTTTGATAAACAAACTCGCTGACAAAAAACTTTCCACAAATACAATAAAAACTTACTTTTGTTTGATTTAATCGATATTTAAACTGTAGAGAATGCCTCAAGTCCTCTTAATCTCCATTCCAACTTTCCAACCAACGCTGCTTACGAACCGGACATTACGATTTTATTTGTGACGTCACAAGCAAGAAAATTAAAGTTTGTCCCGAACATTGCCTTTTCAAGAAGTAAAAAATTCCATAATGAATTTTGAAAACAAATTTAATTAAAAATGTGTTAGTTGTTGGTAGATTTTGACAATTAAAATGAAAAATAGATTCAAAATATGCAACAGAAAATATGCATCTTTTGCGCATGTGCTAAGAGTGTTATATTGGTATTATAACACGACTCTATTTACAAAGCTAATACAGGAAGCCATATTAGAAATGGGGTTATTACTTGAATAGTGGTATGTTTCTTTGTATTTTCTCAAAACAAAACCATATTGGAAAAAAATTCATGTGTTAATTTTTAGAGCGGGAGCTTCAAGTCAACAAGTCTTAGTTGTTGATCTGAATATTGACATGAAGATAAGGTCACTGAGAAGTAAAAAGGTGAAGAAAGTACTGGTAAAAGAACACAATTCTTCTTAGTATTCGTTTAAGCAATGATTGCCGACAGGTTAATCAGGACTACTTATTATTTTGAAACGGATGCCGAAGAGAACAAGATGTCATGTTTCCTATTTTGATACGGTAATAACGGTTTTACCACCAATGAGTAGGCAAAACCAAAAAAAATAATGCGATTACACTGTTAAAATCATTGAAAAGGGGAAAAACTGCATGCCTAATTAAATGTAAGAAATATAAGTGCTATTTTGGATTTCGTCATATTTATTTAATTTTGAAATTCGGTAAAGTGGAAGAAATTACACGACTTAATGAAGATAATTAGTCTGTTAATCTTGAAATAGCAAACTTCCTGTTTGTTTTTCACGATACAGAACATTTAGTCCAAACTCAAACTAGATAACCACATGTATTCTGCTTATTGTTAGCTTCATTACAAGGCCGATTAGAGTTAAAAAGATTCTGTTGAATACAGCATGTGGCCAAAACTTATAACAAGACATCATATTGACTTTGAATGTTTTCAAAATTATTTCTCTCGTTATTGTAACTTTCTAAACATTGTTTACTAAGGCACGGACCATTTGATTTTCAGGGGGGCTGGTACTTTTACCCGAGCCAGATTATTTTTTTTTCATATACATTATGCTAGGCAATTTTGTTGAGCCAGATTATTTTTTTCTAATGGACAGGATCCGGGCCAGATTATTTTTTTCAACCAAGGTGCTGGTCAAAGAATGTTTTTTGGCAAAAACCGGGGCCAGAATTTTTTTTTTCTAAAAATAGGTCGTAGCATAATGTGGTATAATTTTCTAGAAAAAAAAACAAACCAAATAAATTGGCATTTTGACACTACCTTCGACGTGAAAATCTTAAAATGGAAGAAATAAGACAGAAAAATAATAAGCACAACGATAGATATAAGTGACAGATAATATCGTTACAAGCAGCTAATCGCCCTGCTGCATGGATTTTCCGATGTCAATAGCTTTTAAAAAATGCTGACATTCCGAAATATACATTCTGACCTTAGCCATATTTATATATAGAGAGAAAAGGCTACATATACTTCCTTGTATCCCTTTCACTAATATCATTATCGTTATAATCATTCCTTCTCTCTCTCTCAGTATGTATCTTCAATTCCGCTCACAATAGACACCCATTTTAGAGGTGCCCGTGGTCGCGCAGAGTTGTTGACGGACTGGGGACTGCAAGGCGGCGGATATTGCCGGAGAGGTACGAATTCGAAACAAGAATAGAATTCCTTGGTCCCCCGCCGCTCATGGAATACCCTAGAATACTGTATATGAAATTGAAATATTTTCAAACATTCAGGGCAGTTCCAAAATTAAACATGTGGGGATACAAAAATGATCGACCACGGCAGATGTTCCAACTTGACCAAGGTATTAGTGGAATTAACATTTGTTATAATTTTTATGAAAATCTGTCAAAATTTGTTGCCATGACAGCGCTTACAAGGTAAATTTTTGGATAAAACAGAGTCATTATTTTCGACAAATTCCTATAACTCCGTCAAAAAATATCGACCGAGGCTGATTTTCGAACTTGACCAAGGTATTAGTGGTATAAACATTTGCTATAAATTTCATGAGAATCAGTCAAATTTTGTAGGCATGAGAGCGCTTACAAGGTCAATTTTTGGCTAAAACTGTGTTGTTATTTTGGTCAAAGTCCAATAACTCCGTCAAAAAGTCTAGACCGAAACTGATCTTCAAACTCGACCTATTATTAGTGATATAAATATTTGGTATAAATTTCATGAAAATCCGTTAAAATTTGTAGGCATGAGAGCGCTTAAAAGGTCAAATTTCGGCTAAAACCGTGTCGTTATTTTCGTCAAAGTCCCATAACTCTGTCAAAAAATATCGAAGAAGACTTATTTTCGAAATTAAGTAAGGTATTAATGGTATTAACATTTGGTACAAATTTCATGAAAATCCGTCAAAATTTGTAGGCATGAGAGCGCTTACAAGGTCAATTTTTGGCTAAAACCGTGTCGTTATTTTCGTCAAAGTCCCATAACTCCTAAAAAAATATCGACCAAGGCTGATTTTCGAATTTAACCAAGGCATTAATGGTATAAACATTTGGTACAAATTTCATGAAAATCCGTCAAAATTTGTAGGCATGAGAGCGCTTACAAGGTCATTTTTTGGCTAAAACCGTGTCGTTATTTTCGTCAAAGTCCCATAACTCCGTCAAAAAATATTGACCAAGGCTGATTTTCGAACTTAACCAAGGTATTAATAATATAAACATTTGGTACAAATTTCATGAAAATCCGTCAAAATTTGTAGGCATGAGAGCGCTTACAAGGTCAATTTTTGGATAAAACGGAGTCATGACTTCGGTCAAAGTCCCATAACTCCGTCAAAAAGTATTGACCAAGGCTGATTTTCGAACTTGACCAAGTTATTAGTGATATAAAGATTTGATATAAATTTTATGAAAATCCGTTATAATTTGTATGCATGAGAGCGCTTACAAGAAAGTGTGACGGACGGACGGACAGACGGACGGACACCCGGCATTTCTATGTCCCCGCTCCGCGTTTTGGCGGGGGACAACTAGCCCTGCCACCCTGTTGGCTGATTTTCCAATGTCGATGGCTTTGAAAAATGTTTTATCATCACTGTTGGCATTAGAAAACACACATTTCTACCTTTGCAGCCCACCCCTACCATACATATATTATGAGAATAATTTAGCCAGTTTTTAAAGTTATTTATAATTGCATTACTTTAATTTTTATTGTTTAATTAACAGGTAGTCCTACAGATTACGACTACAGACGAAGATATCCGACACCTAAATTTACCTCAGCCTCAGGGAATGTTACTTATTTCGTAGGAAATACAGCTAATTTATCATGTGTCATTGAAAATCTTGGTGCCAGAAGGGTAAATATATATAAAATATTTTCTGTTGAATGTGTTGGGAAAGTTACTCCCTTATGTGTCAAAAGCCATCTTTTTAAAACATAATAAATGTTTGTGTTTATACGAAGAAATATATTGCCGTGTTGAAAGTTCCAATATATATCAATAAACAGTCTTGTCTGCAAATTATTAGATAATTTCCAAAAATGTCACGAACTTTGCACTTTCACAGAAACGTTACGCTATACAGTTATAGTTTCTAGTATGACATACAAAGAACAAGAAAAGATCAGCAAGTGAGCAATTTTCCTGTTAGATCTGTTTGGTATTAATGCTTCGACAAACGAATGCCGAAGCAAAAAGGGAGAAACTAGTAAATTCTAAAATAAAAAATTAAAAAAAGGAGAATTCAGATTTAACACAAATTGAGACATGACAAGGACAAATCAAATAAACAAAAAAAAGATGAGAAAAGTCACAAAACTTAAGCACCAGCAATGTGAATCTATACAAAACAGGAGCTAGCATCAGGTGATCCTGTAAGCATGAACTGCTCCATGCGTGGCAAACGTTACGCTGCCAATGAGAAGTCCATTCCGTGATAGTCGGTGTTTTTCGTTTCGGTTTTAACTCTGAAGTCCGTAAAAAAGATTCCCCAGACGAGAGGTGTATGCTTTCTATTATTTTAGTTATTCTTGAGAGAATGTCTTCTTTAGATATACTATAAATTTTTGCATTTTAATTTTTGTAATTACCACCTGTTTATGGTGCCCAAATCTCACTATTGTATTATGCCAAGTTTTCTTGAAGTTGACTCGACGAGTGCCATATGGTCGTTTATATGCTGTGGTTGTTTTCTATCAGTCTTTTTGTCTGATATTATAGGATGATAGCGATTGTAAGAACACTGTGTCAGTTATTTTTATGCTTGCTGACGATTCCGCATCAATAATATGGATGTATTGTTGTTTGACTTCAAACAAATAATTCCGCTTAGACCTGTGCTGGGGGCCATTTTGAACTTACTGTGCTCTTTGTTGAAGCCCTCATGGTGACATTAAGATGAAGAAAAATAAAAGCATTTTTCCATTGCTTTGTTTTGCCATTTATTTTTAGAGGCATTGTCTCATGTGCATTTACTCAACATTATTTCATTGTTATCTGGAGCTATTAAAATGTCTATTCTTATTTATGAAATAGAAACATTATAACGATCATGGTGACGACGGTAAAACATCTGCAGCAACAATTTCAACAAAATAAAACATTGCTGTTTAATTAAATATGTAAACTACATGAAATTGTTAAACGACATGTTAAATATTGCAGTTTGAAGATGTTTTAAAAAAAACTTTTTTGAAGGAAATTCCCCGACTTGATGGCCCCCT
>MJUU01009122.1:200350-212384 GCA_002080025.1 Modiolus philippinarum
TGAGTACTAATATTTGATTTAGCCCTCATTTAGATTAAGACATTAATTGTCGGATTGCTGTACAAGATGATTATTTCTCTTAGGATACCAACATAATTTTTAGTTTTGGACAATTCATCCAATCAAACTGCAATGTTCTATCCATCTTTACCTGCTCCACTAGCGGTGAATGCAGGTCTAGCTCGATCCCGTCTGTTAGCTACATTTCCGAAGTATCAAATTTTGTAACAAAATTCTTTTGAACTAGAAACTGTTTTAAAGACTTCAAAGATTTTCAACTCCTTTTGCAGTTTTGACCAAATTCATTTTCTCATATTTTCTACAAAAGTATTCAGATTTTTAAATTAAAAATAGTAAAACCAAATGTACATCGGAATCCTGTGCACATTATAAGTGAATATATTGTATAAAAAGAAATTTGAACTTGCCATTTTTACTATATTGTAAAGAAATTTATATGAATGCAGTATACATGTAGTTGACATTAATCACCAGTTTACTACTTGTAACTTAAAAAAAATTTGTGCATTACTACTTTGTTAAAAATGCAGTGTGGGACTGTTAGAATTGGTACATGTGTTAGTTTTAGCAAATAAACAAAAACGAAGCCATGTTAACAAAATAAATGTAAATAAAAGAGTTAATAAAATCATACATAAGAAATAAAGTAAATAAAAAGAAGAAAACTCCAGAAAATAGACGATTTTTTCAGTGAAAACGGTCTTCTACACAACTAATATGAATCCTGTTATAAAGGTCCGGTTACCATTGAAGGTGTGATATAAGTCTGTTTTTATACTATTAAGAAGTTATATCCCTGGTAATTAAAAATCATCTGATGAAGACAGATAATCGATCTTAATTACAAAAAACACACAGAGGAACCCGAATGTAAATTTACTCTAGGAAAATTGACAAGTAACAGAGACACATAGACGACTAAAATAATGACACCGTCGACCAACTACAAATTAGCTGACGATTTATAAGGTTGCATCAATTTTCAATGATTTTTTCCTCTAGAACGTGAGTAATTCTAGGGACGACTTCACTGTAATTTACTTTTGACTGATGCACTCTAAACTTTTAAATTACAGCAATAGCAAAAGTACATTCACAGTCCAAACAAATTTCCTGGAAAACAAAGTGTATCAGCACACTGTAATTCGTTAGAAAAGTTAAAATACAACATTTATCACGTTGGGGTTTCACCAAAATACCAGACCAAGTCTTCCCATAATATTTCTCTCGGTTGAAAAAATGATTTCGGAGCAGAAGACTTTTGAATAACAAACTGAATGATTTTCCATAGTATCAAGCAGACGCAGTCATCTTAGAGCACCATTTACTCATTTTATGTTCAGTTTGAATCTCTTAAACAGTTCAAGACTGAGAAGTTTTGTATTCATTGTCCATAAGGTCCCGTCATAAAACGAAGTTCCCTGCTGGTGGTCATTTTTAACCTTATAGCTCAGTGCCAGAAAAACAAAACTTGTTCAACGGATGCAAAGGAAAATCATCCTGTCCTTGAAATCCATGCAGCTTATTTTAACAAAAACAATTTTGAATGCATTACCAAAACGTTGTCCAACGTTTAAATGTATACCATATTCTGTAACAGATCACAAAAATGTATTTTTAAATCCATTCAGCGGTTGTATTTATGTTGTTTGTTCACCAAATAATGTATATAGATAAAAACACCAGCTTTTGGTATCAGCTAAAATAACTAATTTTACTCATCAACTGTTTGACACTTGAATTTATGCTAAGATAAATGATCTTATGAAAATACTTCTTTTGTGACTGCCGAATAAGCTGCTGCAGCTCTTAAATGGTAACTTATTGAACCTAAGAGGAACTGTTCACGAAAAAAAATACCTGATCAATTGACAATGAAAGAATATGAAGTAATTTAGACAATGTCTCTGCAAATACATGCTAAAACCTAGCAATGGAACAAAACTTTTATTGTTGTATTCATCTTTTCTTAGACGATGGCACATTCCTCATAGTACATCGAGATAGCCCATAGCACTGGTTTGAGCGGAATTCATTGTTAAATGTCGAGCAATGCTACATCAAAAAAGTGTTCTTACATCTCTTGCAAGAGGAATCTTTTATGGACTCCACACTTCAGGAGACACAAACTGTTAAATTATTGTTGTTTATCATCTTATAGTCAACATGTGGCCATCAGCAATGAGCTTTGCGCATACCTTATTGCATTAGTTTACCTGGAATACATTGTTTTATTTCTGGCAACGCTACATCTGTGTTTATTTTAACCCATGGATACGGAATCTTCAACTAACATAAAATTAACAGGAAAAGTGTTCTTACACTAGCTGTTAATCATCGCCAGACAAAAAACTCACAGAAGGCCACTCCAGGGCACTCATAGAAGCTTGGCATAATAAAATAGAAAGATGGGGCACAACAAACAGAATGGTCAGAATAACATTTAATTTGGAATTGCAAAAATAAAATTCCAAAAATGGAAAGTACTATTGTGTATCTATATGAGATATTCTCTCAAGAACAAGGAAAGTATCTGAAATATATGGATAGCATACATCTATCGTACTTGGAATTTTGTTACAGATTCAACTATTAAGGAGAGACAAACTCCAGTCTTCAATTAACAATGAAAGGATTAGATATGGGGTAAATGCACACGAGACAATTCCTACAAATACAGGGTAAGACCAATGGAACGACGCTATTATTTATCCCCATAAGGCCTTCGACAATCAACTTTTCTCATACCTCATATTAGGTCAAAACGCCCCTAGAACCTGCTTTAGGGTTAATCATTGCTAATGTCAGCTGAAATATATAGATATCATACATCTCTTGCATGGACAATTCTATAACAACTGAATCGATTGTGATGTTTTAAACAGTTGAAATGGTTTTTTAATTGGAAATTAAAGAGATTTTTGTCAAGTCTAAAAAATGTCATGTTTTCCCATTTTTATGAGCATACGGGTATGCGGGTACATATAAATCAGAGAAAAGAACTAATGATTCCTCTTTTGAAAAATATAATCATGAAAAAGTCTTTGGCAAGTTTCCAAAGGGTTTGTTTTTATTTTTAAACAACTATTTGTTTTGCTGGCGGAGCGCAAAATGACTTGGTAATTACGTTTTGAAAGACTTTACTCGATCCAATTCTTATTTTACGAAGACTCACGACAAGAAATGGGAATCTACTAGCCTTGATCAGACGAATCAATCAATTCTGTTAATAAAGTCATTTTTGTAATTAATTTATCGTTTCTGATATTATGGTATATACATGACCCAGTATTTTCTGTATTTCATAAGATACCTTTATAGTAGGCAACTGACTCCAGAGACACTATGATGTCTGTTTGATTCTAGTTAATCAGAAAATTAAGCTTGATAAAACAATGACAACCAGATGTGACAAATATAATGCTTTGCTATTGGACATAAACTGATTTGTAATAGAAGAATACGTTTCATCAGGTGGCATCACAGCTGCTACTTACATGTTATAGCGTCAAAATGCATTTTTATCTCGAAGCCATGAAATGGCTGGAGAGATGTTAATATGACAAGAAAAAATCACGTGAGGCTTCAAGCCTATTAACAGCTCTAAAAAATGATTTTCGTGCTTCCGATAAAATATAGTTCGCAAGTTTCTTTCAAAATCGTATACATTGTGTTTTTAAGTTATATTTCTTCATTTTCTTGAGTTGAATGCGGTGTTATTTTATTAAATTGAAAACAATATGCATGTTTATCACATTACTCGATTTTTTTACATTGCGTCTCGGATCAACGAACCTGTCACGCAGTTATTTGTCAAAGATGAAAATAACATTTGTTTACCTGTGACAGTATATTGCATATATTGATATAGCAATGAAATCGACATGCGAAACCACACAATCCGATTATTTTCCGAATAACTTAATACATGCAGACGTATGCAGCAGTTCTTTGGATGACTACGAAGTTTTGCCACGTGTAGATTTTCAGGGCTTCGAGATTCAGCTCCATCGGAGCTTTGATTGAAAATATAAATCTTTTACAAAATATGTCACGAAAAGTCCATTTATTATTTATCTTTATTCCTGATCAATAAAGAAGGTTTAATTAACCTGTTCTGTCATTCAATTCAATGGTCAGTAAAATTCTCTGACAAAAATACTACATGAACAATAAAAGGATATGGAGTAAATGCACATGAGACAAAGTCTTTACAAATACATGGTAAGGCCAAGCAATGGGAAAACGATTTAATTGGTGTTCTTCATATAGGCGTTCAACAATGAGCTCTCCTCGTACATCAAAGACGGTCCGTAGCACCGGATTGAGCGGAAATCATTATTGAATGTCGAGCAACGCTACATCCATGTAATGTTCGCCCATGGATGCAGGATTGTCAAAAAATAAAATTAACTTGCAAAGTGTTCTAACAATCGCTGTCATCGCAATATCTGGCAAAAAGATGAAAAAAGTCACTCATCTAGTCAATCGTAAGAACACTTGGCATAATAAAATTATGTTGAGACGATAAATAGGTTGTCAGAAGAACATGTAGAATGTACAAAAATTAAAATGCAACATGTTCAAGGTATAATACTGTATCCATACGAGAAATTCTCTCAAGAGCAAGTACATCATAACTGAAATATATTTTGTTCGTATAGCTACTGGTGTTTCCCATGAACAGTGGTGTCTGTCATGTCATGACGTATTTGCTTATTCTATGTAATATGTTTATCTGATTTGATATTTGTCGTAGTGTCTGCAATTTATATATAGTTGTTGCAAACGAAGACCCACCAACTTGGAAAATGTAGATTTTTGATAATGTAAAATAAAAAGAATGAAGATAACTAAATGATATTTTAATGAAATATTGCTGTAAAGCTTTGTTGCAATACAGAAGTATTTTCCTAAAAAGCTCTGATCGCCACCATTGATACTAGATTTAGCTGAATGCATATAATCTTAAAGTCTCGTTTCAAAAGACAAATTTAAATGGCTGATTTATTAATGCTTCATATAATACAATAGTCTAAACTTTTGATATTTTCAGTATCAATAACTATAAAGATATTAATAATATTTGCAAATAAACTGTTATTTTGTCTTATTATACATGTTGATAACTTTATATCTGGTCAGCTTTAGTGTGGCAACATTCAGGATAAGAATACATTAAAACATGATAACAAAAAGGACCATGACGCGCAGAAGATTCATTGCAAAATAGATAATGAAGTCAAATAGCACCGGAAACATTACCTTGCAACATTACAAATTACATGTCGACCACTCTTTACATGTTCATCTTCTTATTAGCTTTTTCTTATTCGCATCAGCAGTGAGGAAAGGGTTGAACTTGTCGTGCTTGAAATATTTTGGTTCTCTTTTTTACCGTCCGAGTTTTTACACAAATTGGAGATAAACTATGAAATATATAAAGCCCTGGTGAAAGTATCAAAATATAAGCGAGCATTCGAAATTAATTGAATTGTTTCTACACAAACATATCGTATATTGAAGTATTTATATCTTATATATTTCAGAACCTACAACAGCTATATGTCTTAATATATATATATGTATAAGGAAAGTAATTGATCTATCATTCTTTTTAGATAATATGGCGAAAACTACCAGATGAAAGTCCAATTACAATTGGTGAAACTCTATTTTTACAAGATACTCGGATTTCCATAAGTCATGACTCATCAAGGGACAACTGGGATCTAATAATAAAAAAATTAAAACTTGAAGATACCGGTGTGTATGAATGTCAAGTATCATCATCAAATAAAAACCTTAGACAGCATATATTTCTTCACGTAAAAGGTAAGAAGACCAGTTTCACATTTAAGAGGCTGCCCATCAAGAAATCAGGCATATCCTATATTATGACTGGCACATGGCTAAATTAATCTTACTGAATTTTGAAAAGCTGAACCTATACAAATGTCTAAACAAAGAGACAATTTCCCATACCTACCACGGATGGCTCAAAATATGATTTTTAAATTCTTTAACAAAGCAACTAAATTGTGTACGATATCAAGGAGTTATCTCCCCGAATTTCACATTTTAAGTGTTTTCTATATAATTTATTACTGTAAATTTGTGGCCATAAAGAAGATTATAGGTGTTTGTTATTCCAAAATGCTAATAGATTTAAAAAAAAAAAATTGTCATGTGCCAACAACTGCCTGACTTTTCTATGGACATCCTCTTTAGAAGGTGTAAAACTTCATTCTTACAACACATTTTACTTTTTTTTTTATATTTTACGAAAGGATATGGAGTAAATGAACGTGAGATCGTAACACATATGTTAACTCCAACTGCAATAATTTTAATAAGCTGTATGGCCATTTCGGAAATTAATTCCTCATCAGCAGCACTAGAACCCAAACAAAGGAAATCCATAATTTCAAAAAATGTTTAAAATCTTTAAAACCAAACGAAATCCGAATAATCAGTAATATACTTGTATGGGATAAGGGCTTAACAACATAAATTTGATTTATTAAGAAAGTGTAAAACTTCATTCTTACAACACATTTTATTTGTATGGGATAAGGGCTTAACAACATAAATTTGATTTATGCGTCTTTTAGAAAAGTTTTATTTTTATACATATTTCCAAATGAATACCGAAGCAACAAGTAAAACCATAAATCCAGAATATATGGCAATATAAGGACCACATACAGACAGCGAACATAAATGGCAAAGACGAAAAAAATAGAACATAATACAAAGTCACCAAGAATTAAGCAATAACAGTGTGAACCCTAAAACAGGAGTGTCATCAGGTACTCCAAAAAGATAAGAATGACCTGCTCCACATGTGACATCGGTCACACAGCTAGAAAAAATATTATTGTGTTGAAAGATCTTTTGGGTAGCCAATTGGTTAATGTCATTTGCTAACCTTTAACCAAAACCAATAAAAATCCATGGTAAATGTTATTTCTTTAACTCTATAACAGTAGCAAATTTAAAATTTGATAAACATCTGTTAAAAATAAAAGATATGGATTTGTACAGATGAATAACTGTAATTCCGTGCATTGCAATCTGCAGATGCCCTCGGTACGCTATTTTTGGCTTTCTATTTCGACAGCTAGGTAATGAGTACTTCTTTTACAATTTTTGGACTTTCCATATTATTTGATTCTAATGTTGCTGATAAGAGTTTATTATGCAACTGTGGTAATTTTGTAATTTTATTTAGGTGGAAAGGTACAATATAGTGCCATCGATAACTATACAAAACAGATAATCAGTATCAGTCTTAACATTTGAAATACTAGTATAGAAAATGAAATAGGAAAAAGGCAACTTTGAACCATTTTATTGACCATGAGATCATTCGTCAAAATGCGCATATGCAGAAAAAAATTCACAGTAACTTCGGTATTTAGTTATTTGTTACCACTGTGTCGATACCTCCGCTGGTGGACTGTTAGTTCCCGAGGGTATTCACCAGCCCGTAGTCAGTGCTTCGGTGCTGACCCGAAAGCCGATGCTATTTGGTACCTTGCAATATCTAAATTTTTTTTTTTTTTTTGAAAACTAAGGAGTATCTCCCTCAAGAAAAGCTCTGTCCTTAGCTAATTTTGGCTTTACATTTAGATCATACTGGTTATTTGTTCTCTATCAGTTTTTAACATCTCTGAATTTATGGTTTTCCAAACGTTTAATTTTTATCTGCACTGAAGAGACATAAGTTGCCGAAATGCGCATATGCAGAAAAAAATCACTGTAACTTCGGTATTTAGTTATTTATAGGGGCAAGAACTCATTAACATTATACAATCTCTCAGCAATTACAAAATTGGACACTCTTAAAAACCAAAAGCCTGTGATATATCTTTTTCTAACCAGTCTTCATGCTTTGATGTTTCATGAAGAAACATTAAGACCCTATAACCAGTAGTACCGTTTGGTTCAACACCTAAGTCTACTTTGTTGAAACTCTTGTTGACTTCTATTTGCAGTTAATCCTTCCGATCCAACTGTGATATATGGAATATTAGACATTTTGTTTCTGATACGGACTTTATCATGGCCAGAATCAAGTGAACAAGGGCGAGCGTGATGCGTTACGCCGTGATTAAGGCCGTTTCAAGAACAAAAGGTCATATAATTCTTTTATCGGTAATTCACAAAATGATAAATGGAACTTTGTAATCAATAGAAATGAGCTGAAATTTCTATTTTAACACAATAAATCTATTGTTAATTACAATAACTTATATGTACATTCTTCATTCAACGTATTACGCGTATGAACATGACAAATAGTACCAAAACATGACGTAAATAGTATCAGAATATTAACCAACACGTGACGCCTTCACATTGACCCGATAATTTCGTGAGTGTCAAATTCGGTGATACATAGAATATCATTCTCTGTAGATCAAAGGAAATTTACATAGGGTAATATCTCCCGACTTATGTCAAAGATTTATGCTCCACATTTTTACATATGAACCTATTCCGAGGAGTTCTTTTAACATTGCCTTAAGATAAGTTCATTTAACAGATTCCACAAACAGAAAAAGAGTCCAATTTGTGAATGGGTAAAAGCCACAATTAAATTCAAAATTTTTATGATAAAACACCTCAGATTTCATACAATCAGATTTTTTCATGGTATTGTGTATTGTAAGTCAGGAATGTTGGTATTCTATACCTACTTATACTATTGTCTGATGCAGATTAAGACTGTATTTAGGTGAGGTTATAAAATTTGTATCTGATATTAGGATTATTCAGGTTTAATCCCTTTATTCATAGAAAAGTTTCTTGCCTCATAACTCCCAAAGTTCTTGTCACTGAATGCTTTATTTAACTCATGAAAGGTTTGTATTTTCAAATTTCATTAGATTGTAGTTTTTCTTCCAATGTGAAAATTTTCCAAAGTAGTTTTATGTCAAACCATTAGTGAAGGTAAAAACCCCATTACCACCACTTTAAACACTCATGAAATATCTCAAAACACAACCATAACCTATTCGTATTTTAAGCTTAAGTTCCTCCTTTTACCAATGCTCTGTCGATTTAAAGAATCAATTCGAAATGGTCATATGCAGAAAGTGAATTTACAGTAACTTCGGTTTTTTGTTATTTCTTAAATCTTACAAGTCCTTCATTTGACTTACTATATCCTTGAAAGAGAAAAATTGTATCTATTCTGCTACAAGTAGGTTCTGAAAATGGCACTGAAAAGTTTTCTGACACGTTTGACGATATATACTACGGAGGTAGTCACTAATGGTAAAAAGGAAGGAATTCAGTAAGGGAACCAGTTTAATTGTTTATCTGTGTACCCAAGGAATTGAATGATAAGTAAAGTAAGGATTGGCTGTGCTGCATGATGAGATGTAAATTCACCATGTCTCACATTTTCATGTCATTTACTCTTTGTAGTCTTTCAATAAATAATAAGAAAATGTTTAGCACTTCGCAGTAATTTTTGGCGATTTTTTATAAATATGGATTTTTTCACATTCTATTCAGATATTGTGAACTTTAAAGGGGGTATACCTGCTCTTCTATAAATAGCTCAAAAGGAAGGCGGTCATGCATATAAAAACTTTTTATTTTTAGAAGTGCCAATAAAAGTTCCTGAACAGCAAGCATAGTTTTTGATCTGATCACTGTTAGAAAGTACTATAAATCTGAAATATATTAGCATTGTGGGCAATTGGAAATGAATTCCTTCCTTGTTCCCTATAATAAGTTTGAAAGCGTTTGTTAATATATAAAGTCAAGACCGTTACTCTGTAATTCCAGATGACAATTATTCCCTTTTCTTTCAAACTACTGAGAAACATGCTTTTTGAATTCTACGCAAATATATGTCAAAGCATTTTTTAAGAACACTGATGTAAAGAGTCTTTCGAATAATTGACTTGTTCTTTCATGTTTTGAATACAATGTCTAAACATATAACGTCCGGTATTCATCTCATTTCATTAAGTTTATTTTGACCGGACCAGAATGATATGATTTTACTGTAAACACTTATTTATAAGTTTTCATTACAGAACCCCCATTTGAAGAAAAGACAGAACCACCACCAGGTATTTTTATATTGTTAAGTGAAACATTCACAATAAATAATAGTAT
The DNA here is from genome assembly GCA_002080025.1 of Modiolus philippinarum. Classification (NCBI taxonomy): domain Eukaryota; kingdom Metazoa; phylum Mollusca; class Bivalvia; order Mytilida; family Modiolidae; genus Modiolus; species Modiolus philippinarum. Next base: position 210,512 of record MJUU01009122.1, read on the forward strand.
CTTGTATAAGGTCAGATTAAAGATCGAGATATCTTTCATGAGTGTAAGAAATTTCGTCTTTACTGTTGTTTTGTTCCCTAGGTATTCTACTGCCGTTGTTCTGTAGTTGTGCGCAGCGAAACGAGAGGAAAAATAATTTCTTACACAAGTGAAAATATACCGATCTTGAATTTTAATTAAATGCAAGTTCCTTTTTCTTAGATAAGAAAAGAAACACTTGAAAACCTATACCGTGTGAACAACGTCGTCGCCAATTGAGTGTTTTTTACATTGTTACGTCAGGTGTTTTATGACGTTTAGTCATCATGGTAATGATTTTTTTATCCCAAAAATGAACACTTTTGGTTGGTTATTTACCCGTGTAAGATGAGGTCGCATGCATCAATCTAACACGGGTCATCTTACACTGTAAATCAACATTTACTTAATAATTCAAAGTCTAAAATTGATAATTTCGACAGTTTGTCGTAGATATATAAGTAATCACAATTTTAAGTAATGGACTTGTCACACTATAACGTACAGCGCCAACATGTGCCGACGTGTTAGAATTTTTTCGTACACGATGATGTGCGTCGTAAAAGTTATAGGCACGTTCTTTACACGTTACAAACACGGCGACGCCCGTTGGCATGCGTTGTTGAACGATGGGTGCGTCAGCAAATTTTGAGCATGCTCAAAATTTCACGACGTTCGCCAACGTGTTGTTGATAAGTTATGCACACGTTAGACGAACGTTTTAGGTACGTTATGCACGCAATGTATGCGATATGTAGTAGTTTCTCAAAAGTTGTTTTAAACGTGTATAGAACGCAAAGTGAGCGTCTTTGCAACTAAGGAGTAACGTATCAGCCAATAATTTATTACAGAAATAATGGTTAATGAGCATGACGAAATTCCAAAAGAATGTACATAATGTCATGTAGATAGCTGCTTTTTTTCAATATCGGACTGACATATTTTTTTTAAAAGAAATTTTCTGATTTTTGTGGGACCTATCCCTCCTCCAAATCCGTCGTATTTTTCGATGTCATTTCTATCCATGTCTACCTTTGCAAATGACATTGGGATGAAAGATTTCCAGCTGATCTGAAGACGCTATACAGACGTTCTATGAATTGCTAGGAGACCGTTATGGATGCGTTCAGTATACGTCAAATACGCTAGTAAAACACCTTCGAAACGTTTTGTTAGCGTTGCAGACACGTCATGGATAAGTTTTCCGTTCGTTGTAGGTCGTTAGCCTGACGTTAAGAATGCGTCCAACAAGAGAATTTCTTCAATTTATTCGATGTGTACCATTGTTCTTACACAATTTCGCGAACATCGGCACGCGTTGGCTAGAACGTTATAGTGTGACTAAAGATAAAGGATCCATACCAGAACAATGAAGCATCTATGTTTCAAAGCAAAAAAGTATAATACAATATATATATATAAAATGGAGTCAATTTAAATATTTCATACAACAATTTATTTGTCAGACGAATTTTCATACTTAAGGTTAGAACATTATCAAAAAAATTCTGACAACACCAAGGATTGACCAGATGATTTGGAGACAGATTTGTTGCGTTTTGTCTTGTTAGTTTTCTAATTATATTTTCAATGACAAAAAGCAACAGGGTAAAATTATCAGCAATAGTGGTCAATACCTTCTAAAAGTATGTTTTTTCTAGTAGTTTTGTTTATACTGTAAATATCAAATAACAATATACCAAAGTTGCTGTAAATTTAGTTTCTGCATATGGCCATTTCGACAACTTATGTCTCTTCAGTGCAGATAAAATCTAAACATGTACAAGACCATTAACAGTTATCTCCCTTATATTTACTGGGTGCCTAAGCTTCACAAGAATCCCTACAAACAGAG
>MJUU01009122.1:213116-225178 GCA_002080025.1 Modiolus philippinarum
TGCAGCAATATACCTGCATCCCCAGCATATGGAGTATATATTTCACAATTAATTCGTTACTGTAGAGCGTGCAGAACATACAGTTACTTTGTGGAAAGAGCAAAAGCACTGTCACAAAAACTGCTGAGTCAGGGATATGTTCAGCCTTTGTTACTTTCGTCCCTTCAGAAATTCTATGGCCGTCACCACGACATCATAGATAGATATGAAATGTCAGTGTCACAAATAAAATTTAGCTAGATTTGCGTCTTCCCTGATTTGACATTACCGGTTTTGACTTTACCCTGGATTGACCCACTGACAGTGTGACGGGTGCTGTGCACAGAGCAGGACATGCTTACCCTTCCGGGGCACCTAATGACACTCTTGTTTATTGAGAGTTCACACTGTAAGTGCTTTAGTTTTTTGTGTTGTATATGTAATGTTCATGTGTTTTGTGGGCATGTGGCGTCTTTGGTCCTCAGTCTTTTGGTGTTCTTGCTTTTGCCTTGTCTCTGGACTTTGATTTGTGTAATCTTGTGCAATGTTCCTTTGGTATTCTATTGCCGTTGTTTTATCAAATAAGCAATTAAGGGACATGGATGACAGCAGTTGTAAGAACACTTTGTCAGTTAATTGTTTGTTGACGATCCCTCATCCGTGAGTCATAAAACATGATGTAGCGTTGCTCGACATCTAGTAATGAATTCTGCTCAAACCGGTACTAGGAGGCTTCTTGAACTTACAATGAGGTATGAACATAGCTCAATGTTGAAGGCCTCATGATGACTTCAAGATGAAGAACAACAATAAAAGCGTTGTGAACGTTCCATTGCTTGCTCTTGCCATTTATTTGTAGAACCTTTGTCTCATTTGCATTTAATCCATACCCTTTCATTGCTTACATGGATCATGAAGTTTTGCAATGAAATGCAAAAGGAGTTAAAGTAAGCTTAACGATGTGTTTTTTTTTTATTATTTTGGATCTTCTATACTAATTTGTTTTAACTAAAATTCCGGTGTTTCTTTCTTTTTGACATTTTGTGCATATATTTGAAAATACATGTATTTACGAGAGGCAAGAAGTTGGGTTTTACAATGCTTTTATTTAAATTTTCATTTCAGTCATATCATTAGAAGGTCCTAAACATACACAAGTTGGTGATACAGTAGTGATTAAATGTAATGCCACATACATAGGTGTGGCTAGTATAGACTGGTTCTTTGACGGATACCTGTTAGAATCCAACACTATAAATGGTGTTCGAATAAAAGACAGATTTTCAAGTGTTTCAAAAACAGTTCATAGTACTCTGGAAATAAGGAAGGTAGATATGGGAAACTCGGGTACATACACGTGCAGATCTGCCGATAAATACGTTAAGGAATTCATTCTTACAGTTCTCAGTGATGGTAAGTTTATGGTTTTTCTTAATGTTTTGAAAGAAATAAATCACAGTAACAAAACACATAAAAACGAGTTAACGTGTGTCAAATGAATTGACTTATTACTTCATCGGGTAAAAGCAAAAGGGTATAAAATTGAAAAATCTAGCTTCGAAAATCTGGAAACAAAGTAATATAGAGGCAACATAAATGAAGATAACATGGAAAAGTTAAAATAAATAAACTTTATAGCAACGCCATAGAACTTTAGCATTAGAAGTTTGAAATCCCTCAAGAACTGAAAGTATCAGGCAGGTGTTGGAAATGGTAAGCTTAACCTGCACCACGCATCGAGCCCGTGTAAATCCTCTTTTGAATTTTAAATTTTAGAATTTCCCCTTTCTCCCTATTTCGTTTGACAATGTATCTTACAAATCACTTAAAAAGTAATTATGATTTATATATATATATACATGTAACATAATATTGCAAAATCTTACCATGTGCTTATACCATTTTTTTTTTATTTCAGTGAAGACACACAACAAGAAAAGAGGTAAGCATATATTATATTTTTAAAATGGTAATCGTAATAAGCTATATTCGTTTGATATCCTCAAGTAAATGTAAAAGATTACCGAAAAAACACAGTAGTCATAATTACATTTAGATGATAGGTTCAATGATTACAATTTCTTTTTATGACCTAACGAGAATGTTGAAACTCCTACTTTGGGATTAGGACTAAGTCAGTTTGATTCTGGAGTGCTCTGCATGTTCGACAGCCATATTTACAAAATACGAATGAAAGCAGTCAACAACCTTCGAAGCATATGTTTGATTTTTAATGAAGTAGTGTTATTTTCAAAATATATGTATACACAAGTAATATGTTGAATTGATCTTGGTTTTCAAATACATGCGTATTCGTGTGAAATCACTTGTAGTTATGGATACATTTGAGAAAATAATGGATAAATTTGAGAAAGTAATGGATTGTAACCAGTTTCACACGAAAATAGATTTAATTATTATGTCATTTATTACATATTTAATATATTTCAAGTTAATTGTCGCTGTCTGCATATAGATATGTGGTAATAAAACGCCTACAAATGGAATAAACAATTATTTAGAGAACATATTGATCCTTATACAAATAAGACACCCAAGTCAGGACATTGCACTTATACATTGCAATTTATTATTGTGGCAATATATGAAGAAATAATACGAACTAATTGTTGTATGTCAATTTAATTTTAATCATGATTCAAAAAAGAAAATATAATGATTGATTGATTAGTTATAGTTTAACGTCCAATGAGCAATATTTCAGCTATATCAGGACGAGAACAAGTTAAACAATTCAAAAAATTGTAAGGAAAAGAAGAAAGGAATAAAGGTGGAAGGGACAACCGGGGTAACGACTTTTAATTGCCACTGGAAAAGGGGAGAAATGGGTAGGGGCAGGAAATTTAGTCTTCCATACGACACGAAGTGCGTCTGCTCTCTTAAGAGAAATATAGAAGGGGTCTTTATACTGCATGGAGCGTGGTGTTTCTCCATACAGTTTGGCTACAATGGTTCGCGGTCAGGCTTTCCGTATTATGACCTGACTACCCCGCATAGACGGGGCATTCCCCTATCCACCAACTGGGGACGCGCCCGGCAGCTCAGTAGCCTGAGCCCCTGAAAACCGATCCAGGTGCCGGGAAAAAGAAAATATAAAAGTACAAGTAGTATGTATAGTGATATTGCAAAAGAAAAGTACAACAGGAATCAGGCATAGTATATCGAAAATTTATTTAACAGATACAAAATCAGAAATAAGTTGGACATGTCCAAATAAACCCTTTAGAATTGGGATTGAAAGCGAAGACAGCCTTAGCGAATGAGAAATAATATTTTCAAAGTTAAAACGCAGCCATTAACAAGTCATTCACGATAGTATAGATGACTCGACGGTATAACTAATCAAAATGTAAAAACGCCAGTCGCAAGTTGTCATAAATTTATAGACAGCGTAACATTCAAAATATTAACCTTTTTACCTGTTTCCAATATTTTCATATTTATTCTATATTCCAGTTTGTTTCGGAACACACTTGTTGGTTTTGTTTTGTTTTGTTTTGTTTTTTATTTGTTTTTTGTTATTTGTTTTAATAATGCATTTTATTCCTTTTATTGATTTTAAGAGTATTAAGTCTACGATGAACAATAAAGGATATAGATTTAATGCACATGAGACAAAGTCTCTTCAAATACATGGGAAAACGAACAACTTTTGTTTTATTTTAATTTTTTTTTTCCATCTTGAAGTCATTCTCTTGCCATTTGTCTCATCATGTGACCCCCCCCCCCCGACAATTCACGTCACAATCACAATTCGAAACGTTTCCTGCTAAAAGGTTTGGTCTGAAAAAATACAACTACCGGATACAATTAAAGTACCTGAAAGCTTCAAAACTGAACAAGGCTGACAAAATAAAACGGTCGTAATGTTGATTGGTTTACACCAACTTATTATGAGTAAGCGAATATCTTGATGCAAATAGATGACATCATGATATCAAGCAACAATACATTCAAAATTTCAATTTTCATTGTGTTAGTGTTCTATGTGTCCACTGAAATTTTGTTTGATGTATATGTTACAGTACAAATTGGAATCCAGTAGGATCCAGAATCCTCCTAGTACAAATTGGAATTCTAATTTCTACTGGGACAAATTAGAATTCTGGTTTGTACTTGATTTAATTCAGTACAAATTGGAATTCCAATTTCTACCAGGACAAATTAGAATTCTGATCTGTACTGGATTTAATCAAGTATAAATTAGAATTCCAATTTCTCCTAGGAGAAATTGAGATATCCTAATTTGTACTAGTCGGATTCTGGATCCTACTAATTTAAATCAATAGAAAAAGTGGTAGAGAAGAAAAACAATATAAGAAATATATCCCTTATCTACTGTTTTGGTGACCATTTAATTAAAAGCTTAATTTGGAAAGAATATAGATGTTTTGATTCGAACTTTTAACCCTTTGAGCACAGTTCAAACTTTTTGTAAGTAGTTTTCATAAGTTAACTTCAAACATGGAAGAATTACTAAAAAATATTGAAATATGAAATTTTTTTCTACGAATATCATACTTAAAAACTATTATTCTGATACTGATCTTGTTGATGTGAGAAGTTTTTGCTTCTTTTTCCCTGGTTTAAATGCAGAAGATTCCGTTACTCTACCTGAAACTTCACACATTATTATGTTATAAAATCGTTCACTGTATATAACAGCCACAGTTTGTAATTACTCTGGCAAATGTAATACTATGCGATGCCCTTATCATAACTTGGAAAATTCCCTGCTCCATTAAATGTCACACAGTTCCAACAATTGGTACAAGAAATAAACAGTAATATTGGAATTATGTTATTTAACAATATCATTCTATTGTTTTATTATTTAGTTTTTATAAATTAAAATGTTGTGAAATGCATATTTCTTAAAACAAAATCAATTTTTTTTCCAGCTTTGAATGTCAGTAATATCCAGAATCCTCCTGAAAAAAATATCCAGTATTATTCTGGATCATACTAGAAATTCAGTAGGATTCAGAATCCTACTAGTATAAATCAGGATAACTCAATTTCTCCTAGGAGAAATTGGAATTCCAATTTGTACTAGATTAAATCCAGTACAAACTGGAATTCTAATTTGTCCTGGTAGAAATTGGAATTCCAATTTGTACTGAATTAAATCCAGTACAAATCGGAATTCTAATTTGTCCCGGTAGAAATTAGAATTCCAATTTGTACTAAGAGGATTCCGGATCCTACTGGATTCCAATTTGTACTGTAACATATATAAACGCCATGGTTTATTTTCAAATCGTTATAAATTTCGAGTTTTCTAAAGTGAGAAGTATACGACATATTAGATTATGCCTACATAACAATACTATTATGGTTATATTATATAAAGATGTATTCAAAAAATAAATTCAAAAATTGTCCTTCAAAACTTATTAATCCGTTGAACAAACTTATTCATAAAGGATATAAATACAGCATTGTTGTTAAATCGTTACTTCTGGTGTTTGTTGGCAAAAATATCGATCATCACCTAAATGCTTTACACCATAACTAAATTTAAACAATTTTTCATATTGGCAGTATTTGGCATTGCACAATATCATGTTCTTCTTTCATAATTGATGACAATGTTATACCAAATCTATTTAGAAGTATTTCAATTGAAGTTTCATATGTAAGAAGGCTTGATATCATAGTCAACTGAAATTATGTCCTTAGCTAGCTGTCAGTAACTGCGAGCATTTGTCCGGACAGTACCTGTGTGTATTGTCTTCATGTTTTATGTACTTCATTGTAAGGGTGTTCGTCTTGATAAGTTGGACTTTTTTCTAGTTTGATTTTTACTGTGAGTCTTTTTGTTATTTATTTTTTAGCCAATCACCACACATAGGGGAGGGTTTGGATCCAAGAAAACGAGTTTAACCCCACCGAGATTTTTGCGCCTGTCCGAAGTCAGGAATATGTTGGTGATTGACTTGTCCGTGTCTTCTTATAAAATTTTAGTTTGTTGATATTTGGGTTATTGGATGTGGTTTGTTTCCATTGATTTATCCACTTTTTTTACCCTTTTGGGGCCATTTAGGGCTTGCTATATGGTGTGAGGTACCTCACTGTGTTGAAGACCGTACGGTGACCCCTAGATGCTTTGTTTTGGGTCGTTTTAACCTGGATATGGGATGTTGTCTCCTTGACATTTACCCCATTTGTCGATTTTGCTATGCACACACGTAATTTTTTTTATTTTATTATGCAGCTAATGCCATTGTAAGCAAACCCTATACACACCAGGAATAATTCTAAAGAAGATGGATTAATATAAGCTATGATTAGTTTCCGAATCCTATTATGTGCTATTTATTGTTTGTTATTATCTGTGTCATATATTACTTTCTTGAATAAATATGTTTAAAGGAATTCTTTTTGGACTAATTAATGTTTATTTTCTTGAGATTTCTTAGATTCCGAGTCATCAACATCAAGCCAGAGAGCCAATACCTCAGCACGTGTTTCCACCTGTTATCCAGTTGCATTTATCATCATGTTCACATGTTCCATTTTATTCAAAATGTCGTGAAGAAAATTGTTTCAGGACATTACAATATTGTGTGCACAACTATTTTGTCGATTGTCAAAGAAGTGTTAGCTGTTCACATTTCAGTGTTAGATTAAAACAAAACTCATTGTAAACAGAAAGACAGGATTTTTAAATGAACACAATAGGACAACTAAAATTTCTTATGAAAATGGGTGTCATGACCAGGTACCATGTGTGCAGATTTTAGATTATAATATATATGGATTTGTTCAGAGAAAACAAAATGTTGCTTGGGCTACCACTGCCTTTTGATCTTTCTGTCAAACTTAGTCAACTGTATTTGCCAGTACACAAATATGTTGACTATGAATTAAGCACATTACACGAGCATTGGTTAAAAGCTAGTTGAAAAATGAAGTAAATTTAATAATATATAGACATTTAACAACAATACTATGTAAGAACTTTTTAATACCAACTATGTATGCAATTGCTTCGGAGGTTATTAAAGTATATAGGTGCATTGTTCTTCTTTTATATATGGGTCGATTCAAGGTTGTTAAGACAGATACTAAGCAAGATAACTCTATTTTATTTTCTGTTACTGTTAATAATGTGTTGTGAATTTATGTATTTGTAAATATCATTGTAAAACGGTTTCATCATGTATTTATTTCATGCTCTTTATTTCAAACAATAAAACATTTTCGTGTTTACATTTGCGTTAAGAAATTTTGTTCATTTGTAATTGCAGGATAGTTTACATTGTAATTGGCGTTCCTATTTTCAAAGACAATTTTTATCTGACAGTTTCGGTTCGTTTTAGCATTATCCATTGGTAAAATGGTTTACAGTTGGTGTGTTCTTAACTTATTTATCAATTTTTCTTTACAGATTTTTTTTTGAATAACTGATGACCGATCCCACCCATGGTTTTTTATGGGTCCGTGTTGTTCATCTTTATATGCACGTGTGTGTATGTGTTCATTTTCATTTTTGTTTGATTCCTTTAGCTGTTGCTTTCTACAAAAGTCGTTCCTTATAAAACAAAACGACCATTTCTGTTATTGTCAATACAAATGAACCAGTAAGAAATATTCTGACGCAATATTTTGATCTCTTTTGAACTCATGAGATAATTCAGCACAGCATAGATAAATCCAAACATGGAAACAAAATATTTATAATATGTCTATACTTCAAACAGGTATTAGTTTAGATTTAATCTAGACACACGTATTAAAAATGTCTGATCAATCAGTTACGAACATCAAAATCAAATTATGCCATCGTAGATATACTCTCACCAATTTGAAATGGTATTACTGCTGAGATGGATCGTAAAACAAAAAGGAGGAAATTGACTTTTTTAAAATAAATAAAGTAAACAATGAAAAGATGGAGTAAATGTACATGGGACAAAGTCTTAATAGATATATGGTAGAACCAGGCAATGGAACTCTTTTAGTGTTTTTCCTCATTTTGATGTCGCCACGAGGTCCCCAACAATGAGCCTTGCTCACACCACACAGTAAGACAAGACAGTCCCCAGCACCAGTTCCTAAAAGCATCCTAAAATTTAGGATCTTGAAATTGAACGACAAGAAGTTGTCGTACCTAGGAACAGCGACCTACGCGAAATATATGTCAAGAAAAATATTAAAAAAAAACAAGTAAAGAAAATCATGGAGAAAAAGATGTCAGAAAATTTTTGAACTGCATGGGATAAATTTTATTTCTTAAATGGGTATTAATCGAATACTTCAAAAATTTCATTCTCTTTCCTGTTGTATGCGACAGCTTGCTTAACCCTATCAAACTTGCGGGACGGAAAAACTTTTTGATATTCAGGATTCGTACCACAAGATCAAAGATACATTATAAACTCTCTTTATGTGTTTAATCACAAGTTTTCAGTATCCTAGTTATTAACGATGAAAATTTTTAATTAAGTGAAACGTTAGAAGATTTGGTGGTTGTAAAGAGTCCAGTTTTCTTGTTATGTACATGTCTTGTGCAAACATAGCTTAGTTTTGAGGATATTGATATCATTTTATACTACCATCATTTATTTGCGTTTAACAGACACAATACGTTGGATATAGGTACACGTATTTCATCAGCTGACAAGAAATTACTTAAGTAGAACACTGTTGGGTAATAGTCGTTTTGATGAATGCAAACGTGGTCACCTGCAGTTGGTGCTCTGTTGATTTTACCTTGCTCGTTTCAAAACATCTAACGCTATTTTGTAAGTACAGCGACAAAACTAAAACCAAGTGAAAAAGCAGAAAAAGAAAATTCATTTGGATAAACAAAACTATATTCTAATATAACTCTCTTCTTTCGCTTTGGAAACAAAGCTATGTTCTAATTCCAACAATATTTTTTAACACATGCGTATATTTTTTTCACAAAGGGACATTCGTAATGTACAAATTCACATTTTATTCACCCAATATTCATTTAATTTGGTGTAAATAAAGTTTGAAATAATGAATCGCCAAGATAATGACAAAAATAGAAATTTACAACAGTTACTAAATTTAATACTCAGAACTGAAATTGACATTAGACGGTAACCTAGCAACGAATGTGTTGTTGTTATGAAATCGTACCTATGTTGCATATCATGCTCTACGATTCAAATGTAGAATATCTAATTTTTAACGCTAATAAATATGAAATTTATTTCTTTTCTTTTCTTTTTTGGCTTCAAAAATAACATAACTAAGCAGTCATACCAATCAGAAATACAAACAGCTCACACTTATACCCGCTTCGATTTTATAATATCCGTATTTCAAATGTTTAATGATAGATTATTTGTATAAATTCGTAAGCTTATGAGCCACTTGTATTAATAAAACAACGAATATAGATTTCTCTATGTTCATTTTTGTGTGTTTTTATGCAGTTTTCTGACATATTCTAGTGCAAAACTCAATATTGCTCCCTAAGAGCCGCTTCGTATGTTCAAAACTCTTGTTAAATATATTAGAATCGAAATAGATTATTGCAATTGGGCTCTATGCGAATTACAACATAGTCACACCTTATATTTGTCTTCATTTTATACCTCGCTATCGCTTGGTATAAAATATTGACAAATATAAGGTCTGCCCATGTTCTAATTCGCATAGAGCCCGCTTGCAATAATCTATTTCTTAATTGATCCATACATTTTACACCACTTACACACTGACGAATAATCAAAATACACGCCTTGAAAACAGATGTACATATAGTTTGCATATATATTTGCTACATATGCAGCACGTGTCGCGAAACTTCACTTTCCGGTTCCCGTATTATTTCTTTGATATTTTTAACTAACAGGGCTGTGAAAACTGGGATCTTAGAAAACTTAAATTCATTTGCCTCTAATACTGACAGGTTGTGCATCGAAATATAATTTATTTTAAAAGAATAAAATCTCAGACAAAAGACAATTTTGTTGATTTGTTCGGTATAAAATTTGAAATATTCTATAAAAATGCAGATTTTACGACTTGGTTCAAAGGTTTTAAACGAAAACAGGCTTTGATTACATCAATTTAGACCCTTATTTTTTCGCATACCATGCCCAAACAAAGGGGTATAGAGTAATTAATGAACATGGGAGAAAATCCGGCCTAAAATCCATTTCTAGGTTAAGCAAACGGAAAAACGCTTTTAGTGTTGTTCTTCTTGAAATTAGGAAGTTGTGTTTGTTAACTAGAGGCTCACAGGAGCCTGAATCGCTCACCTGGCTTTCAGTTGCCAAAACCAATCTTGCAGTTTAAGTTATACAGTTGAACTTAAGTCTCTAAAACTTTGTTTGCTCAAATACCACCAATATCTTGAACTGTATTTAAAGTCTGATCTTGTTTTACTATATTTCTTTGTTGCGCCTTTTTTGCCAAAAATGTACTTGCTTATGACCACTTTCAACACCAGTTTTGAAGTTGAGATATAATTTTGTAAATAGCGGTCAACAACAATTTTTAAAACCATATTTTTTAAGTTACCACATCAATATTTATTTAGAAACCAAATTTCATTTGAACAAGAAAATGTTGAATTTCCCCGCCTTTTTGGCGGCCATTTTGAAAATGGCGGTCAACAAACAATTTTCAACACAACTTTTGAAGTCGCAACATTAATATCCACTTGGACACCAAATTTCATTGAAATCGAACAACTTTTAATTTTCCCGCCTTTTTTGGTGGCCATTTTAAAATGACGGTGAACGAACAATTTTTAACATTGGCTTGAATTTGCGACATCAATACCTATTTGGAAACCAAATTCCATTGAAATTGGACAATCATTAGATTTTCCAGCCTTCTGTGGAAGCCATTTTGAAAATTGCGGTCAATGAACAATTTTTAACATTGGTTTGGATTTGCGACATCAAAACCTATTTGGAAACCAAATTCCATTGAACTTGGACAATGTTGAATTTTCCCGCTTTTTTGGCGGCCATTTTGAAAATAGCGGTCAACGAACAATTTTCAGTATCTGTTTTGAAGTTGCAACATCAATATCCACATGGAAACCAAATTTCATTGAAATCGGATAATGTTGAATTTTCCCGCCATTTTGAAAATGGTGGTCAACGAACAATTTTCAACACCTGTTTTGAAGTCGCAACATCAATATCTATTTGGAAACCGAATTTAATTGAAATCGGACAATGTTGAATTTTCCCGCCTTTTTTGGTGGCCATTTTGAAAATGGCGGTCAACGAACAATTTTATACACAAGTTGCCACAGCATGGCAAACATTTTATCAATTTACACTTAACCTTCATCTTCTCTAGTTATGGAAATAAAAGACTACAAAATATAAAAATTTGAAAATTCCATGTAAAAGGGCAACTACTCATACAAAGATTTTTGGATTTTCTTTTAAATTACAGGGTGGGTAGATCTTGATATGCTTAACCTTTTTGCAATTTACACTTGACCTTTATCTGTTACACTTTTCGAAATAAAAAATAAAATACATTAAAATTTAGAAAATTTTACGGATAAAGGGAAATAATTCCAACACTAGTTTTCGGATTTCCTTTAAAATTGCAGGGTGGGTAGATCTTGACATGCTGATTATTTTCACTCCCAACCAGATTTTTGATATCTGTGACGGTTTTCGAGTTATTTGCAAAAAAAATGCAATTTACCCCTTTGTTCTATTTTTAGTAACAGCAGCCATGATGCTTGGTTTTCGGACTAATCGAGCATAAATTTGAAACTGTTTACCCTTGTGATGATTCAGGTCAAGTTTGGTAACAATTGGCCCAGTGGCTTCAGAGGAGAAGATTTTTTTAAATTGATGACAAAAAGTATCACTTTTTTTTTTAAATTTGACCAATAGAGGGCAAAAATACCAATATGGGTAGTCAAATTTTCTTCAAAATTTCAAGGTGGGTAGATCTTGATATGCTGAACTTTTTTGCAATTTTAAGTTGACCTGTATCTGTTTTCTTTTTGTGATAAAAAATAAAGAATATCAAAATTTTGAAATTTTTACAGAAAAAGGGCAATAACTCTAAGACGGGTTTTCTTCAAAATTGCAGGA
>MJUU01009122.1:225221-245594 GCA_002080025.1 Modiolus philippinarum
ATGTTGTTTGGTCCTCGGACTAATCGAACACAATTTTGAATCTAGATACCCTGGTGATGATTCAGGCCAAGTTTGGTTAAATTTCGCTCAGCGGTTTCAGAGGAGAAGATTTTTGAAAAAGTTAACGACGGAGGGACGGATGACGTACGCCGACGGACGCCAAGTGTTGGCAATAGCTAGGTGAGCTAAAAATGCAAGTTTAAAATATGAGTTTGAATAGTAAACCTAAAGTTCTCCTTAAACTTATTAAGCTTAATGCAAAACAATAATCATAAAATGTGCTAAACGTTTAATAAATAAATGCTCTGTTAATAAAGTATAAAAGTCCACAGGGTTAAAGTAAAAATAACAAATCCACGGTAACACTCTAATAAACTCCACCTGTAAAACAAAAACAAAAATATTAGTTTAATGCGAATAATGATAATAGAAACTTTGTACTAGTATGGGCAAAACAACACACATATATGTTGGAAACGTGTATTTTGACCATCATATATAGGAACAATTTACACTTTGGTCAAGGCATTTTGTACATAATCTTATGTATCAACAATTCAACTTCACATAAAAATAGGGAATAATACTAGTAAATGAGACGGTATATATGCACATCGACTATGATTTCTTTTTTGCATATAAGTCAATCATGAAAACTGGTTTCTTGTAAAAAAATATGTTAAATTGAAACACCATTTACTTAAACACCTCAGTGCACACATATCATAATATAGATTTCAAGTCACACTTGTACATGAATTAAAATGAGAATAGATCTGCATTTTAGACATTCTTAAAGTTTTAAAAGAAGAGAAATTCCGATCGTCAATTTATACTATTTCTTTCTGATTATTAACAAAAACGAATTCCGGATTCTTGTTCAATAAGTTTTGTTCTAAATGTGACAAAGTTTTGTACAATGCAACAGTTTATGTCCTTAAAATAGTTCTTACCTTTCTTTCCTCCCCATCCACCACCACCGCCGATTCCGCCCCATCTTCCTCCCCATCCACCACCACCGCCTATTCCACCCCATCTTCCTCCCCATCCACCTCTACCGCCTATTCCGCCCCATCTTCCTCCCCATCCACCGCCTATTCCACCCCATCGTCCGCCCCAGATTCCTCCACCACCACCTCCTGGCCAGTAACCACCACCGCCTCCTCCGGGCCAGTAGCCTCCACCTCCCCATCTTCCACCCCAGATGATACCACCTCCACCTCCACCGCCACCAGGCCAGTAGCCACCACCTCCGCCCCATCTGTTACCCCAGATTCCACCTCCTATATGTCAAAAATATAATACTTTAAAATATATTTATGCCGCCTCCTGATTTAACAAATGCATTACTTTAAAATATATTTGTTACTTACACTCATTTTTCATGGTTGCTTTGCTTACAATTCCAATTTTACATATACTATAGAGAAACGGAACAGATAAACGAGAGGTATGGGTACTCATAAACCGCTAGCCCTTGCCAGTGCCGGTACCAAGTCCGGCTGTCCATAGTTCCTATCGTTGTCTACGTTTGTCTTTTGTCTTTTTTGTGTTTTTCATGTGTAGTTCCCTATCAGAATGTAGCGTGTAATTATAATTTTCGGCCATTATAGATGTTTTTGTTATTTATTATATATACCGAAGCTTAAGGGATTTTCATGCGAAAGACATAGTTAAGGTACATACCTGTAAAATTTGTACCAAGATTTTAAACAAAATAACGAAAATAAGAACTGATTTAAAAAAAGAAATAAAAATCGCAAAAGGGTCCACATTGGGCAAGCTGGAGAGTAACCACATCCCTGTTTTAAATATGTGAAAGACTTCATCAATTTGTGCAGTTGACAGTTCGCATTGTCTGCAACTATTTGTAGAGTTAATGTCTTGATACCATTGAAATACTAAATATCGTGAGTTAAAATAAATACAGCAATTTCACGTATTGTTACGGTAAAACTTTAATAAGATCCTTACCTCTGCGCCATTTCCAATCATATGCAGACGCCAGGCCAATGAATACAATCAAAAGTAGAAATTTCATCTGAAAGTAAATATGTTACTTGTATTTAAATTGCGAAAACAGCTTAGGATTATCATTTGCAAACTCACTATCAAATATTAACCAAAGAAAAAAAAACTCTTTTGGTCTTTAATCTTATGTTTGTTATACTATATGGGAACCGCGACAGAGAAAATGGGAGGTTTCTGTACATATAAACCGGTTTAACCCTACCGCAAGCTTTTGCTATTGCCGATGCCAAGTCCGGCTGTCCCGATTTCGTATCGTTGTTTACGTTTGTCTTTTGTTCATTTGTTGTTTTTTCTTGTGTAATTCCTTGGTACATTGTGGCATGTGACTGTATTTTTCTGCCATTGTAGGCGTTTCCTGTTATCTTTTTGATTCTATTTGTGCTTGCATATCTAATATGAAATCACTAATTTGTTCAAAATTAAATTTACATGAAATGCTGTCACTAAAAGTTTTGTAACCGTGAATGTTTTTTTTACCCCCGCACATTCTGATGAAAGTTTGGGGAAATTGTTTTCGCCTTCGTCTGTCCGTCTGTCCGAAACGATGTGACGCGAATTACTCCTACATTTTTGGAATTAGGGTTTAAATTTTATAGAATTGTTGCACATATGCTGCAAATGCACAATAAGCTTTCGGATTTTTGATATTTATCTTGATGCAAACAAGAGGCCCCAAGATGTCAATTTTGACAAAGACCCGAAGATGTGGATTTTGACACATGTGGCATGTAACGCACTCTTTCTACATTTTGCATTTAGGGAGTAAATCTTCATGCAGAATTGTTGCATATAGTCTGTAGATTTGCAATAAGTTTTTGGAATTTTGTTTCCGGTTCCAACTTTGGTAAATTTCCTGAAAATGTCAAAGACACATATTCTGACATGTGTTTGGTAAAAAACGAAATTCTGAAAACCTAGGATTCTGAAAGGTGGTTCCAATTTTGGTAAATTCGCTGAAAGTCGCAAAGACCACTTATTTTTTTTTTGAATTCTACCTAGCAACTGTACTTAACTCATTTACCACTGAAAGTAACAAAGAGTCGAAACTATAAATTCTTGAAATACAGCAGCAGTGTTTTTAACAAGAATATCACAATTGAGATATGTCTTGGAATTGTTTTATATTAAAATGCTAACTTTAAGATGTTACAGGATATTTGCCTCTTAAAAACGCAGCTGTTCTCCAATGTTTGACAACATTCTTTTCGGTGCAACATTAGATCGATTCAATGCTGTATTATTGCTATTTCAGTATTTTATTATTAAAATCTGACATTATCTTATTCGTTTTTTTCAGCCTCATGGTGACTTTAAGATGAAGAACAACAATGAAAGCGTTGTTTCATTTGCTTAATCTGGGGATTTTGTCCCATGTACATTTACTCCATATCCCTGTATTTTGTTTTCTTCTTCATGTGTATCGTTTTGAGATCGTATGAATCATATTACAGTGACATGGTGTAATATATTTCAAGCAATGGTATTTTGCTATATTTTAATTATATATATACGAGATATCGAGATATTTTCAAATCAATATCATTCCATTTGTCTAAACATAATAACATGAAACCCTGTATGAGGGTATTACCTCCCATTTTGAACTCAGGACTTTGGCCTTATCTTGGGCTTTGCCGCTCGACTTCATGGACTCGATCCAGAGTCAAAGCGTTTTGTCCTTGTGCTTCAAATTTCAACTAAAAGTAATGACTCAGGACTTCATCTCTATAGAGGGGTATACTTCCTTGTATATTTAGTCTTTGCAAAAAAAACATCATATTTCAAAAACGGCAGGTCGCACGGTTTCTAAAGTTAGCTTAAAAATTAATTTCCTGTAATAGTTACTGATTAAGTGATTTGGAGCTTTCCTTGATTTATTTGCTGCCAGTACAAATATAAGTTTTGGAGGGGGTTTGTTAGGCGCAGTTTCGCAAAATGTATTTGTTCTGAAATATGATAAGATTGTTAGTGTTCTCGAAAATATATCTCGAACAGGAAATAATGGCCTCAACAATTAAAGCTATATAAAACAAAAAAGAAGAAAAAAAACATGTGTAGAAAATGTTTATAAAGAACTATAAATTGATGCTGATATTGGAATTCTTATAATTCAGGATACTATGGTTACAGAAAAGTGAAATCAGTTAATGTGTGTCGAGTCAATTAATAATTATAACAAATGTATCCTTAATACTTAGTCAATATATAACAAAATACCGACACTTTTGTGAATTCAGATTCTGCATATGGTCATTTCGACAACTTATGTCTCTTCAGTGCAGATCAAATCACAACATTCGAATTCCATATACACCGCAATATGAGTAAATGTTGATAGAGAATAGAGAACAAATAACCAATAAGATCTGAATAGAAAAGCCAAAGCAATGTAAGGAATAACTAAATACCGAAGTCATTGTGAATTTACTTTCTGCATATGCGCATTTCGACAACTTATGTCTCATCAGTGCAGATAAAATCTAAACGTTTGGAAGACCATTAACTCAAAGATGTTTAAAACTGATAGAGAACCAATAACCAATGTGATCAAAATTTAAAGCCAAAATCAGCTAAGGACAGAGCTTTGCATGAGGGAGATACTCCTTAGTTTTTAATAAAAATTACAAAATTTTAGATATTGGAATGTTTCAAAAATATTCGGCTTTCGGGTCAGCACCGAAGTACTGACTACTGGGCTGGTGAATACCCTCGGGGACTTACAGTCCACCAGCAGTGGCATCGACCCAGTGGTAACAAATAACTAAATACCGAAGTCATTGTGAATTTACTTTCTGCATATGCGCATTTCGACAACTTATGTCTCATCAGTGCAGATAAAATCTAAACGTTTGGAAGACCATTAACTCAAAGATGTTTAAAACTGATAGAGAACCAATAACCAATGTGATCAAAATTTAAAGCCAAAATAAAGGACATAGCAAACAAGAGGAGATACTCCTTAGTTTTAAACACAATTTCTAAAAGTTAGATATGGCAAGTTTCCGAAGATCCGAAGATTGATTTTTGGGCCAGTATCGAAGTAATGGCTACTGGGTCACTGAATACCTCTCAATATGCTATATCTACCAAGAAATTCACATCGACCTCAAGCTTTGTTGTTAGTCTATACGCATTTCTCAGGCCTATATATTATCATATTGACCTATAACAAGGCTCTCATTGTATAATAAAATAAATTAGTTTTATATATTTGATTATATTAGATGCATGCAATAAGAGCACCCTAATAAAATTGAATAGAGATTTATAAGGAAATCTCCCATTAGAGTTTTGCATTTCTTGTTAGAAATTTATTTATTAATTATTTATACAATATAATATCAAACAAATGATCAATTCAATAATATGTTTTACTAAATAAATTATAACATTCGGAAACCAAACTTTTGTCCTATATAGTTAGCAATTAACTCAGTATCTATACTAAACATATTTCAAAGGTGTTTTTAAAAAATCTACCATTTTTTTTATCTACAACACCTATAAAAAGAGGTCTAATACATGAACAGATTCAGATGTTTCGTTCTATTGATACAATGTACATAATGTTAGGAGCAAAAGCTTGTCGGGCAATGAAGTTATAGTTTCAGATCTAATGAAAGGAACCTCAGCTGTCAGTTTAATTGGTAGCTGCGAATTAAGAATGTCAATTAAGAACGTTTTAAAGTTTAAACACTTTTCAAAGCAAAATACTTACAGATGAACATTTTGCACTAGAAAATACACAGATAAAATTAAAAAAGAAATGCAAATTTTTAACATGTAATAAAAAAATATTTAGACAAAGGGCATAAAACAGGCAAATGAAACATATGTTCATAACCTTACCTTAGTGATGTCCTAATATCAAATGTATACCTGAAAGAAACGACTTACCTTGGCAGTACTAGTGGTTACTGGAAATTACGTACTGTGCACAACATTTGTTTCCTACTGTTTATATATAATAATGTTCCCGGAAATTTCACCCAAAATTGTTTGTTACTTAAATGTAAGTACACGTGTTTTAAAAAGTAACAATTGTTCATTTGCATTTTTTTAATTGTTTGGTTCGGTTGATTCAGTTTAACATCTTGTTTTTTGGTTATTTATTATGATACGATTGGAATATAAACAGGTATTTATTTACATAACATCTTATAAATGACATAAAACTAGAAGAAAAAATAACCACTTGATCTGTTCTCACTAGATTTATAAATCATTTAATATTATTAAATCACGAAAAACACCGTTTTTATTCCATTCCTTTGATGATTTTGCATTTAACAATTTTACAAGATTATACAGAATCATACCTTAAAATATTTTCATTATCTTTTCCTATATTTGAACGAATTGAGAGGAGATATGAATTTTTGTTTTCCAAAATCGTGTTTTACCATAGGGATACGGGATAGATAAAGGGGAGGTTTTGGTACCCATAAACCGGTTTAACCCTACATGTACCGCTGGCTTTTGCTAGTGCCCGGTACCAAGTTCATCTGTCCCGAGTTCCTATCGTTGTTTAAGTTGGTCTTTTGTCTTGTTTGTGTTTTTCTGTGTGGTTCCCTGGCAGATTATTTTATGTAATTGTAATTTTCAGCCATTTTAGGTGTTTCCTGTTATCCCATCTTAACATTTGATTAAATATTCAATATTCCAAAATCCAAGTTATAACTACTACATCGATTGGTCATAGAAACATAAAATGGACTTCTGGATAGACAAAGCTTGAAAATGAAAACAAAGACTTATGTGACTTCTAACTTACTTAAGTCAAAAAGTAATTTTAAGCATTCAAATATAAGCATTGCAACAAAATTAAAGTTAATGGACCACGCATATTAGTCATCTATTGACCTTAAGAATTTCTCTTTTTCACTTTCCATTGAAATTCTTATGTTAATTTCGTATGCTTCTCAAAATGTATATTATATAAGCTATGACAAGAATTGATACAAAAATGCCTACAAAAATTTGATACTTATTCAAGCATTAAAGAATCTAACGTCTTTTCTTTTAATTGAGGTGTATTTATATTCCGATACATCCTTTCTGCAATTCAGAACAACTATATGATATTTTATCCAATGGAATTTTATCCCAGTGATTGTATTTGTCCCTTATGAGTAGAAATCATCCTAATCGGGAAGATATACACTAGGAAGAATTACATGAATATGTCTAGGGGACCGACCATTTCACCTGAAGGGGGGGGGGCTATGTTTTTTTTTTAATCTGAATCAAATTTTGTGTGAAACAAATATTTTGGCTGCAAAATTGATGAAAAAAAAATATTCTGAAGGAGGCTTTCTGCCCAAAAAACAATGCTTATTTTGAAAAAAAATATTTTGTTGATACATGTTTAAAAAATACTTTTTTTCGCGAAAAAAAACATATCCCCCCCTTTCAAGTTAAATGGTCGGTCCCTAACATACAATGTGTATCATTTCTAGCATTTTTCAATAACAATGATTAAGATAAAGAAAACATTTACATGGAGGATTTAATTGTCTCAATTCTACATGAATCTGACACTGATTTTGAAAAAAAACACATGTACATTTTGTATCTATATCAAAATAATCAAAATAATTCTTTCTGCCTAGCAATATTATCTAAGAAATGGACAAATAAATAAAAATCATGTCTGGAAATCTTCCAATTCGGTCATGTTAACTAATTTGGTAAACGTTACTGAATTTGATAACATATACACAATTTTACTGTTTGAGGAACAATGTTGTAAGACATTGTACTTAAAGTAACTGTTCTAATTTCCTAAAAAATTGCCAATCCATTATGATATCGGTACTAAAATTGAATATAATGACTTAGCTTTTGCACATGGTCATTTAGACAACTTACATCTCCTGAGTACAAATCAAATCAAAACATTTGGAAGACCATAAACGAATATCTGTAAAGTGGGTGAGAACAAATGTATTATCTGAAAAAATATATGTTTTATAGTTTAAAAATAAGTAAGTGAGAATCGAGCAGTCAGTCTAAAAACGAATAATCAACGGACAATGGCAACATCGGAAAAAAAACAAAAAAAAAAAACAAAGAAAGACATAACATGGACACGGCACAGAAAAGAAAATAAAGACATACAAAGGTGAGCAACACGCACCCAATAAAACCGTTGGTAAGATCAGGTGTACAGGTATGGCGTAAGCATCCCCAGCTTCAAGATGTCAATTCCAGTAGTCAAGGAAAATCCAGTTGAGGAAAACAACTTAAGCTGTAAAGGGAAAGGTCTGTTGTTATCTAGGAAATAATAGTCCACTAGATCGACCGCAAAACTTCTGCAGTATCGGTAACACACCTTTGTTTAAGTAGCATATGGGTAATATCCCTTGTTTAAGTAGCCTAAAGAACAAATAACCAAAACGATCTAAATGAAAGGCCAAAATGAGTTAAGGACAGAGGTATGGAGATACTCCTTAGTTTTATTAAAAAAAACTCAAAAATAATTTTAAGTTTCCAGTAGCACGGAAGTACTACTAGATTGGTGATTGGGGAAACCCACAGTCCACCAGCAGAGGCATCGGCGTAATGGTAATATATAACAATTTATCTAAGTTACTGTATTAATTTAGCTTTTGCATATGGCAACTTCCACAACTTATGATTCTTCAGTGCGAATCAAATCAAAACATTTTGAAGACCATGAACTGAATATTTGTAAATCTGATAGAGAACAAAATACCAAAAAGATCTAAATAAAAAGCCAAACATCATTGAAGGACAGAGTTATGCAAAAGGGAGATACTCCTTCGTTTTAAACAAA
Organism: Modiolus philippinarum; assembly: GCA_002080025.1. Classification (NCBI taxonomy): domain Eukaryota; kingdom Metazoa; phylum Mollusca; class Bivalvia; order Mytilida; family Modiolidae; genus Modiolus; species Modiolus philippinarum. Next base: position 234,052 of record MJUU01009122.1, read on the forward strand.
ATTCTGAAATTGAAATATTTTAAGTTTTCAAATAAAATCGGGTTTCGGGTCAGCACGGAAGTTGGTTGAATATCATCGGGAATAAACACTTCATCAGCAGGGGCATTGGCTGGTTGGTTTTATTTCATGATTGTTAACCGTTGACGAATCCGGTAATGTTGGGCGTGTTTTGTTATTGAATTCAGTATTTTCCTGTGATGCAATTTAATGAGAAATTGATTTTGAAAAGAGGAGGGGTATTTGCCAAAAATGCAAATCGCAGGGCGGTAAAATTTCCCGAACCTGAAAGGGGAGGGAAATTTAGAGCCGACTTGTATTTTTGGTAAATACCCCGACGTTCATGATATAACCGTTTAATTACACCGATTGTCTCTATCATTAAAGCGCACAGATGACTCCGGGACAAATACAACGGTGAATGGGTATTTGCCAAAAAATACAATGCCTATTAACCAATCAAAATGCAGCTTACTTACATAAGGTGTAATTAAAAAATAAATAGTTTCTATGGCGACGATGTACCGCAATTATAAGTAAATTTTTCTGTCTGTATTCAACAAGGAATACACATTTCAGCTTTCTTTCTCAACGAACTATTTGGCCATCTTAATTATTTCACCTGAAAAAATAAAAGCAGAACAGATTGACATAATGATTACAACAGAATGATGGAAAGATCCTGAATGATGGTGCTTGAAAAATATCCTTAAGAACTCAACCAATCACATATTCATCTGAATCCTGCACAAGCACAACCCACCTGTCAATCGTGTTGCTTGTTCAGGAACACAACCGAGGACATTTGAAATGCCTTAAAATGGTCGTTTGTGCAAATTGTAGTACTTGAAAGCATACGGTACTAAATATTCTTATATTTTAACAAGTTCATTTCATGAACAATAAAGATTATAAGGATAAATTTCTTTCGTTTTGATACCCACTAACACAGTTAATAATTATTTTCTACAAATAAAACATGATTTTACTTACCTGATTATAGTTGGAAAAAAGTCACCAGGCTGCTGAAATAATCCTTTTTTTTTTCTTCTCAGTTGATGGATTTGTCATAGCCATTTCTACCTTTCCATTTTATTATCCCCTCGCCATACGGAGTTGAGAGGGGATAAATCATCTCGCCCGTCAGTCCGTCCGTCCCCGTGACCTTCCGTTCGTCCCACCTCAGGTTAAAGTTTGCGTTAAGGTTTATATCTGAAAAAATACATGTGGTATATCAATCATCTTTGGTCATTGGATGCGTCTTGGAGAGTGCCGCTGCTTCAGATGATAATTGGGTCACTCTGACCTACATTTTACGCTTCAATGACTCAGGTTAGAGTTTGTGTTAAGGTTCATATCTGAGAAACTACATGAGGCACATCAGTAATCTTTGGTCAGTGGATGCGTCTTCGAAAGTGATGCTGGATCACTCTGACTTACATTTTACGCTTCAATGACTCAGGATAAAGTTTGCGTTAAGGTTCATAGCGTAGAAATCCATAATCTTTGGTCAGTGGATGCATCTTGGAGAGTAATGCTGCTTCAGATGAGAATTGGGTCACTTTGACCTACATTTTACGCTTCAATAACGCAGGTTAAAGTTTATGCTAAGGTTCATATCTGAGAAACTACGTGTGGCCCATCAATCATCTTTGGTCATAGATGCATCTTGGAGAGTGATGCTGCTTCAGATGATAATTGGGTCACTCTGACCTACATTTTATGCTTCAATGACTCAGGTTAAAGCTTGTATTAAGGTTCATATCTGAGAAACTACATGTAGCACATCAATCATCTTTGGAGAGTGGATGCGTCTTGGAGAGTGATGCTGCTTCAGATGATAATTGGGTCACTCTGACCTACATTTTATGCTTCAATGACTCGTTAAAGTTTGTGTTAAGGTTCATATCTGAGAAACTAAATGCGGCACATCAATCATCTTTGCAAATTGGTCAGTGGATGCGTCTTGGAAAGCGATGCTACTTTTGAGAATATTTTTTAAACTTTAACTGAATTTGGAAATTTAATTGCTATAGGCGAGGGGATTAACTGTCGTTTATCTTGTTTTTAACAGAATCCAAAAGAGCTTACAAAAATTTTCTATTTGTAGATTTTCACTGACACTAAAAAATACCAAAACTAGTGGTAAAATTTTAATAAATTCACACTTTTTTGTCTTTTTGCAAATAAGGGACTAAAATGCTTGAGTGGAGTCCATTAAAAGACTTCCTGTGTGAGAGATGTATGCTCTTTATATATTTCAGTTATGGTGTACTTGTTCTTGAAAGAATATTTCATATGGATGCAATATAATACTTTCAAATATTGGCATTTAATTTTTCATAAATTGAAAATGTTATTCCGACCATTCTTTTTATAAAACCTACATCTCAGTATTTTATTATAACAAGCTTTCTTGCAGTTGACTCAATAAGTGCCCTGTGGTTGTGTATTATGCGATTGTCTTCTATTAGTCTTTTTGTCGAGCAACGGATGACAGTGGTTGTAAGAGCGCCTCGCCAATAATTTTATGCTTGTTTACGGATACACATCCATGGATAAAAAAACATTGATGAATTCCGCTCAAACCAGTGCTAGTGGCCGTCTTGAACTTACTATGAGGTATGAGCAAAGCTCATTGTTGAAGGCCTCATGTTGACATCAAGATGAAGCACCACAATAAAAGCGTTGTTCCATTACTTTGTTTCCCTATATCTTTAGAGACTTCGTCTCATGTGCATTTACTCCATATCCTTCCTTTTGTTAATTGTTGAACATTGATTATGTATTGTAAAGTAGTGTTGTAACGTAAGTTGAAACCGAACAGTCAGCGAAAAAAAAATTAAAAAAGAAAAAAAAACAATCCAAAGACAATGGCAACATCGGAAACACCAAGAAACCAACACCACACATTGTTACTTATAGAGCACGACATAGGAAAAATTAGACAAACATACAAATGAACAACACAGACAAGATTAAAAACCATTGATGAGATCAATATCATTCTTATACAATATAGCTGTTGTAAGTTATGACGCTTCTAATAATTTTCAGGCGATCTAAATTGGGAAACTTAGAAGTTAGAAGACATAATTTAGAACAACAGTGTATTTCTAAGACAAAAAATGTGGTTGCTCTATTCACATGGCCACTCAAAACCATGATAATGACATTCTGCATATTACGAACGTTAAAGCATTTAAAAAGGGGCTGAAACTTTGGTTAATAGACATCAAAGCTTTAACAACAAGCTAAGAGCAAGTTATTTGTGTCAAAGATGCACTGCTTTTGCAACCAGAAACGTACTGGAACAATATGAGAATAATTTTCTGTAGATAATCATTATGACCATTTTATTTCTCAAATAATTAAATAAATTCAGAGTAATGCATTTTCAGAATGAAAAATGTAAAAATTATGTTTGAATACAATTTGTTTTTCATTTAAAACCAAAAGTATACGAACGAATACCGAAGCTAAATGGGGAAAGGTAAAAAATCCACATAATATGGCAACTCATATATAACACTAATTGAGATAACATGACAAAGACATAGCAAATTCCTGATACGTTCATCACAAGAAATATCAACGGTAGATTAAAAAGTACAAGTATTTTAAGATACAATCTGTAGTTAACAGTACAAAAAAGGGTTAACAACTTTCCCAGCAAGTTAAAAAAATCTTAGGCCCGGTCTGCAATATGACACTTATACAAAAGATTAAGATTTCGACAAAAGAAGTTGGCGCAAATAACAACTCGTTACAATTAATACAGATAGAAAAGGAAAGATTAGATCTAACATTGAAAAAAATTGGGTCTAAAAGCAAAAGAAGATTAAGCAAATAAATTCTTTATTGAACATTGGTTAGGAGAGATAAACGACTGAAGAAGAAGAGACTGTCGTAGAAAGACAGCATATGATTCTTGAACAAGCCAAAACATAGCTGGATTTAGCACAGTTTGGATTTACCTTACAGACTCCTATCAAGTCTACGAACCAACAAATTTCTCAAGTAAGTTTTAATTTTTTTATATTTATATTCTTGGACTGATTTGGAGTAAATCAAACTGTTTTTAAGGATAAAAAAGTGTCGACTTGAATAGATTTGTAATGATCGAAATGTGAGAATTACATACATGTACCCTGTAAAATGTCGCGATGTAAATAAAACAGGACATTTTAATTTACCTCCCTGTGAGATTTCTTTGTTTTTCTTTTAATGTAATGATGCAAATTACACCTAGTGCAACTAGCTCTTTGTATAAATGATCAAATATTAACGAAGAACATCACTGTTCCGTGGTTTTCGTATCTTATTACCCATTTATTTGTATTACTTCAGCGAATTCTGCTAGGTTCATAATCTACGGAAGCGTATTAGTGCCATGTTTACACATTTTATTTTTCTATTTTTTATACTTTAATCTGTAAAATTTACACTTTTTACAGATTAAAGTGCAAATTTTACAGAAAAAAATGTAAATTTTACAGATTAAAGTGTAAATTTTACAGATTAAAGTATGAAAAATAAAAAATAAATAAAATGTGTAAACATGGCACTAATACGCTTCCGTAATAATCAGTTACTAATTATCTGATTTTTCAAATAACCATTACGACAACTTATATCTTGTGAGTGCAGATCTAATAAAAATATTTGGTGGACCAAATACCAAAAGATGTAAAATATCTGATAGGGGACACGGTACTATCAGGAAGTACACACCTAAAGATAGCTCTTTGCAGGAGTGACATGCTCCTCAGTTTTGAACCAAATAAAAAAGTAGAACCACGACAATAATAATACAAGAGGGTAACTAAAATGTTATTTTGATTGGACCTGTGATCTTTTAGTCTGTCACCAAAAGCGGTTTTGTCGTTTTGGCTTAAGCCATATTGTTGCCGATCAATGTTTCCATAGTAACAGAATTGATCATCAGCAGGTCAATACACATATTATGAAGAACCATCACAGCAACTATAATGTCGCAGTTTATGACAGGGAGTAAAGGGATGTTCCTCTACTGTTGTCAATGCTCTGAAAATGAGGTTTAAATACCCAAAACTTATATCTATTACACAGCGGGTTCACACATCGAAACTGTTGTATCGCCTCTCTTGCCTTGATTTGAGTTGGGAACTGCTCCATTGCTTGTTTTCCCACGTATTTGTGGAGATTTTGTCTCATTTGCCTTTACTCCATATCCCTTCATTGCTTATTAACTAACAATCATGGTCGAAGGGATTTCCCACTGTCGCCAATATCAAACCTTCTGTCATATCTCCATTATCGAAAAGTACACAAAGTTCACAAATGCGTCGAGAGTTATGTCACGCAATTTTCGATGACTATCAAATATTTTAATTTTTTATTGCATACTGCCATAGAATTCACAGAAGGGTATTCCTTCTTATTTAGATATGTCTGCGGCAATAAGCGAAATAAGGCATTAAGCCTATTTCCTATGCAATGCGCTAATGCAAAGGCAGTGATGATATTTACTGAAATCATTCAGGCATTAGTCAAAAGACTAGGAAATGGACATTTTGGCTGAATAAAATTTCCAGGCATTGGTCTAATTGCCTTTTGGCCCATTAACTATGAAAAAGACTACAAATACAACATTTTATTATGCAAAAAAAGCGTTAACCATCAGAGCTACAACTTAGTCTACATCATTTACCAGCGAAATTTTCCTGGTCACTTATTGTCACGTATTTGACAAACGCGGTCCGACACTTGGAAGTCATCCAACAATTTCAAAATAAAAAACGGACGTACACTCTGTTTATATTCATTTAATCATTGACGCTTATCTAGTGTTGTGCCATCAAATGAAAAAACAGTGCTCTAAAAACTTTGGAGCAATGAAGAGGAATATCTTAAGTGTTTTATTTAAAGCAAAGAATGAGACTCTAGCTTAGTTTACGGAGTCTTTCTTTAGAAGAGAGTAAATACGTCAATCATGTTGACAGCAACCACTGAAACCCGTTTTGGGGTTCAAGCTTTGAAGACGCATAATTTTCTCAGGTGCTCTTGCAAGACCATAACAACGCTGATTTGACTGAAGTTTAGCAAGTTTAAATGACGCCAACTGTTAAACTCAGTTGTAGATAGAGGCCAGTTTCACAACTTTTCCTTAGATAAGTGTTTTTAAGACAGCAATTTTCACAACAAGCAAGAAAAGTTCTTTGCTTTCGAATGAAATCCTAGCATTATCATATCCCTCGTTCCGTCGTATGATAATATTCAACAAATGATTTCTTTTTCGGCACTTTAGTTTCCTGGAGTAAATCCAAAATTTTGTGGTATTTTATTCGAATAAATATGTTGCTGACTTTGCACTTTTCATAACGATTTCTCATTTCATTTTTTTTCCTCAAATTGAGACATCTTGATCTGACGGTTCGACTCTAACTTACTACACAACGTTCAAACTAAAATGACTAGACAATACTGATATCTATAAATAAGTGAATATAAAAGTAACAAGAAATATTAACATAAGGTTAAAGATTGAGTAAATAAATGCTTCTGTGAATATTTAATGTCCTCTGTCCGGCATATTGTAAAATATTGGCTGGGCTGGGCTGGGCTTGGCTGGTCTGGTGTTGGCTGGTCTGGTCTGGGCTATATTGTAAAAGATGGGTTGGTCTGGTCTCAACTTATTTTTAGCCTTAACGGTATAGCATATTGGAAATATATATATCTTGAAGTTTTTGTAGAAAGCATAAGTGTAATGTTAAACAGATGAAATGTTACAGAATTTACAATATACTGGGTAATTTGCAAAGATTGTGCTAATAGTATTTTGTTGATAAACTGTCAAAATCAATTCATTAAATAAAACTAGCCAACTAAAATATTCTTCAATAGTATTTACCCTAAAACTCACCCATGCAACTTACAAAATGAGAGCGGTGTCTCTGTCGTTTTCTGGTATTACACTTGCGACTTGTAACTTCAAGTCTCAAGTTAGAACCATTGGACCGACTTCATCAGTGGTTATCCAATTTTATTATTTTATTAAATTGCGTTTTTGAAAACGCTCTGTGCTTGTTTGGGCCATACACCGGTACATTCTCATAATTTATTTCAAGAGTTATTTCTCTTGGTTATCTGCTGTCTACATTTTATTCTTTTTTGTGAGAATTTGTTGTAAATTGTTATGCTTTTTGTAAGCGATAATTGGGGTAGAATTAAAAATATTTCTGCATCTTGCATCATTTTTTTAGTATCTACCAGTGTTTTACAAGTGCACTTTTCAATTTTTTTACACAAGGATTATACTTTGTTACCATAACAATTGGTTTTTGTTTTGTTTGCCGTTTTTCATCAAGCAATTTCTTTCTATCGCTTTTTAAAGTATCGTCAATTTTTTTGTTAATCTGTTTCTTTGTAACCTCTTTTCAGAAGTCTGGATTTAAACGCCCTCACTATTTCTATGAGTTCTTTTTTTATTATTATTTGTATTTCGAATATGGCGGATTAAACCCTTTAAAAACACTAGGTGGATGAGAGCTAGTTCTCTCCAAATATTGAAAGGTTTCTGTTGGTTTAGAATTCGTTTTTAAGTCCAATTTATTTTCCTCGTAGAATCTGGGGCCTTTGTATAAAAGTGTATCAAGGACACATATTTCCTTTGCTGATATCTCGTGAGTGAATTTTAAATGTGTGAGTTCTTTATATGCGATATCAAATAATTCTTCTATTTCTTCAGTTTTACCATGGTTAATTGCTTTACAGTGTTTGTTAGTTTATGTTATTGTTGGGTTTTCTATTAAATGTGATATTTTTGAATGAAGTCTCCCGAACGAAATTTGGAGATTTGATGTGTTTCTTATAAAGTGTCCAAAAAACAAAGTTCACTCTTCTTATTTTCATTATTATTTATGTATTACTAAGTGTTTTTATGGAACATATACAACTGTTCGATGCAGCTTATTGGCGCTCTTTATGCCCATCCCTCGCTCTTATTTTATAAGTATAGTATTGTACTGTAGTACATGAAATTGTCACTTAGTATGGTTGCTTTACAAGAGCGAAAAAAGTTCAAACATGCCGCTTTAGAAGAGCAAAGAAAGCTGAAACATGCCATGCCTCAACTGCTGATACTCATTTAAGGGATTATAGGTGTATTTATGGAACATAGATTAATTTATGATTCCTAATTTCTATGCTTAGTCTTTGAGACACAAAGCCTCTTCTTAGTTTCTATTTTAAGATACGAATAAGATAGCATGAATCGTGTTTACAGAATTTCCACGCATATATACAAACGTGGTGAAGTGCTTCAGGAAGGTAATGTTTCGTCTATTTCCCGCCCCCTTCCCTTACACTCACCTTTTCATATGTTTTGTGTATTGTATTGGGCACTTTTTATATCCCTCCTTCGATCTTATTTTATAAGTATAGAATTGTACTGTAATGAATGAAATTGTCACTTTTGTACAAATGTTTTATATTGATATTTTTTTGCATTTTGGTATTAAAAGGTTTAACCAAGAATCGTATATTTGCCTTACAATAGTGACAAAAAGTCAAACATGTCTCATTTAATGATACTCATTATTACATTTAAGAGTTCATAATAATAATAATATCTATCATGTCTCTGGTCACCGGGAACTTGTCCAAAACAGATATATATATATTCTTGACCAAACCCTTCGGAAAGTTTTGAATTTGATTTTTCTTCCGTAGTGCGACAGTGTTCTACCAGCAGACTAGGCTCCTTGAGCTAGCCAGCAGTTTAGCGGCGAGCACTCCTTGACCCATCTTTCTCAATGTATTGTTTTTTCTTTCATTACAAGATTGTGGTCATTGAGTTAGTGGTCTACCTGTGTTGGGTTTTATTCGTATGTTTATTATACTATAGGGAAACGGGACAGATAAAGGGGAGGTTTGGGTACGCATAAACTGGTTTAACCCTACCGCTGGCTTTTGGTAGTGCCGGTATCAAGTCCGGCTGTTCCGAGTTCCTATCGTTGTCTACGTTTGTCTTTTGTCTTATTCGTGTTCTTTATGTGTAGTTCCATAGCAGATTGTGGCATGTAATTATAATTTTCAGCCATTGTTGATGTTTCCTGTTATCCATTCTTTTACATTTATTATACCCTTTAGTCACAACTGCAGTGTGGAGTTGGAAAATTAATTCCCCGTGATTGTGGTGTTTAAGGGATTTATTTTTTGATATACACATGACATTCGCAATGACAGTTTCTTCATAGTTACATTGTTATGATTTGTAGTCCAGTTTTTAAGTAACATTATATGATTCAATCTAGATACAATTTAAGAAAACGATACGTCAAATCCACGATTGCGCCTTCACAATCTAATATGAAAAACCTACCACCTTCAGCACTAAATCCGATAATCAGACTAACTCCGTTAAAATATCGAAAATATGCAACTCTTTGCAAAAATCTAAATACACAACAGCATCACTTAAAGCCCTGTCCTTAGCTAATTTTGGCTTTACCTTTAGATCATATTGGTTATTTGTTCTCTATCAGTTTTTAAATATCTTTGAGTATATGGTCTTCCAAACGTTTAGATTTTATCTGCACTGAAGAGACATAAGTTGTCGAAATGCGCATATGCAGAAAGTAAATTCACAGTAACCTCGGTATTTAGTTATTTATAATAAAAGCAATCGTGGATTTTCTAAAATTCTAAAGTGCGACGCCAGTAAATGTGCCACATGTCCTTGCCTCGTCCAGGAAAACACGGTCAAATCTAATGTCAATGGCAGGAAATTTACCATCCAATTCCCTATTGACATCTCTTGACAGCCAGCCTGGTATATTTGATTACCAGAAGTATACCAGGTTGTGGTATCCAGTACGTTGGTGAGACTGGTCGTCCATTACAACGACGTACCCAGGAACATTTGTATGGTATTCGTTTCCCAAAAAGTTTAGATCATATATATACCATCACTGTTCTATCTATAATCATGAAAAAAAATATATCAAAATTCAGCCGTTAGAAATTGTAGAAAAATCCCCTAATCAATCTAAGAGATAATCTGTAAAATCTAGAAGAGAATGCGAACTGTCTTGGATTAAAAAATCCACTAGGGTTAAATGACAACATCATGGGTCAGGAAAACATTTCTCAGTGCGCTTCTATTAACATTATGGGAATTTCTTCTCCAAAATTACGCCATCGCAGGTCACGTGGTCGAAGAGTAAATTATATCAAAAACAAACGTAAAAATCTCGTAAATATAAAAGATCTTTATACTGTTTTCAAAAACAATGGGCGGCATGGTTTGTTCACTAAACTTTGTTCAATTCCCGTAACACAACTTTATAAAATCTCTTAGGAGTGTGATACTTTGTCTGTTAATAGTCCTCTCTATGAATGTTAAAAAAATATTGATGCTTTCCGTTTTCATCGACTTTATCCGAGAATCGACAAACCCGATGAGCACATAAACAGTGCTTGAAAATTAAATACATTAATAAAGGAATTGACCTTATTGATATTGCAGGCATTTTTCGGGACCCAGATATTCAAAAGCTTGTACCCGTCTATTTTGACAACCAGGACATGCCTGTCATTTTCTTTTCTTATAAAAAACCTACTAGAAATATTTTTTTTCAATCACTCTTCTATCACCTGTAATGCTGATTTTGAGACCCATGTGGACATATATAAACGGGGACTCTAAACATCATGGTAGATAAAGAAGTTAGACAATTCTTTAGAAAAGGGCCTAAATATCGCCCACCTTCAAAAATAAACTGACAAGCATGTTTTGATATAATTAATGACGCTGTAACGAATTATTGTAAAAAATGGTGCAAAAGAGAAAGTGCAAACATGCACCTAATTTGTTTAAAGATAGAATTATTACCAAGGTCACCAACAGAATAAATTTTTATAAAGATAACTACGTTGAGTCACCTCCTAAGCTGTCTGTAAATAGAATTAAGTCAAAATTGAAGGATCTTGGTAAAAAATATGTTTTTGTACCTGTTGACAAGGCTTCTAACAACGTTGCTATTGTCTGAAAGAAATACTATATCGATGTTCAACAAAACGAACTGGTTCAATTGGGACGAAAACACGTTAACCAAACAACATTATAAGGATACAGAAATGCTTAAAGTTCCACGTAAAGATAACATCTTACCTACCATGTACTGGGTTCCGAAGCTTAACAAAAATCCCTTTAAACATCGTTTTATTTCTGCATCTAGTAAGTGTTCTACTTCTAATTTATCCATCCATTTAACTAGTTCACTTGCTTGTATAAAGGAGTTAGTTATTAAATACTGTGAAAAACTTATCAACTCCCATCATCGTAGTTTTGTCCTTAGCTAAATTTGATATTACTGATTATTCGGATTTCGCTTGGTTTTATGCATTTTAACATTTTTTGAAATTATGGATTTCCTTTGTTTGGGTTCTAGTGCTGCTGATGAGGAATAAATTTCCAAAATGGCCATACAGCTCATTAAAATTATTGCAGTTGGAGTTAACATATGTGTTATGGTCTCATGTTCATTCACTCCATATCCTTT